>VXBT01008030.1:202773-243355 GCA_013400235.1 Oriolus oriolus | reverse complement strand
TTTTTTTTTTTTTTTTGAGACACGGAGAAATCTTTCCCTCCCAGGGGTGCAATTTATATCTTGATTAATTTAAAAGTTTGGGGCTTTTATGCTGAGGGGTACGAGGGGATTTTTTTAAGGAGCGTGGGTAAGAGTAAAGAGGAGAGGAAGGCATGTGTGGAATCGCTTTCATCCTGGAAAATCAGCTATGCTGGAGGCAAATGCTGTGCCTCAGTGGAGCAGAGACAATTTCAGGTAATTAATGTTCTTCCTTTACCAGCACTGGGAAAATCAGGGACTTTAGTGGGAGATTTATACAACTTTATGTCAAAGCTTAAAGCAGCTGTGGAAAGGGGCTGATCCATAAGGGAAAGTTCAGAATCTGCACACAGGAGCTCAGCCATGAGTAAAGGATGCTGAGCTGGAGCTGAGGGGGTTGAAGCCACTTTCTTCCATAGGGAGTGAGTTTTTCCTGCCATTTTTCTCATCCTGACTTAGACATTCCCCTAAAAACCCCACGTTTGGCAAATAGATGAGTAAATCCCACACACCCCAAAGTAGTAGGGAAGAAAAGCTCAACAAACACAAGCCTCCCCTCACTGACAGCAGTACAAAAAGAGATTTTTTGCATCCCTGTGGACAGTTTAACCAGCCAAGAAGGTTTCATCGTGGCGTTTAGAAAGTAAGAACTGCCAAAAATCACACTGACAGAAAACCACTCATGGACATGAACCCTAATATCAAAAAGCCCTATGAAGAGGCCTTGCTCTGGCATAAGGATGAGGATTTAGATTGAAGATTAGCAAGATTTTGATCACAAAATCCTCTTTCAACCAGCCTGGCCCACCACAACTCACTCTGGGTGTTTGCATCTGATTTCTTTTCAGAAGAGCCCACCCAGACACACAGCTGCCAGTCCATGGTGAGGATTTGGCTCTGTTCAAGTGTGGGATGGACTCATCCTTGCACCTCTGCTCTTCTCCCATGTGCGAAGTCTTTGGCCTTACAAAGTCCTTGGACCTACAAAGCATCCGCCAGAAATATCCTGCTAGAAGCGCAGAAAAAGGCAGAAAAAATTAACATTGTGGTTTCTACACCTTCCCAGGTTCTAATACAAACAGTTTAATTCCCAGATTCTAATATAAAGAATTTAATTCCTGTCTTCCACCTTCTAATGTGTCGTCTGTCCTACATTTGATTATGTGGGATTAGAGTGAGAAGATATTATCTTTATCTTTATCCTTAACAGGAGGAGAAAAGGAAAATATTTACTTTTGTGGCTCATATATCATTAGCTGGCAGACCTGTGAAGGTGCCTTTTGATATTCAGAGGTGACTCGACTCTTAAAGCAGCCGTGAAGGTGAGAAACCTCTTCCTCCGGGCTGGAGCTCCACTCCCAAGTTGTGTGACCTTTGGATTTGCAATTCTGTGAGTTAAATCAGTGTCACAGCCCGGGGGGTGGTGAGGGTGCCCTGACAGGAGCACAGAGACCCTTTCACTCCTGGTTTTCATGCCTGAAGATCTCACTGCTCCCCTAAAATGCAATTTGCACTCCCTTCCTTGGCAACAGCTCCGAGCAGCAGGGAGGATTTGGCTCTCCAGGGGCACAGGAGATGGTTTTCCATGGGGTGAAATCCTACAGGCAGCAGAAGGATGAACCAAAATATGAGGCAGAGACTTCTTCTCCCCTCTACCACCTGCAATTTGCAAAGCCATTGCTGGGGGCAGCTAACAAAGCCCAAACAAATCCCAAGTGCCTCCCAAACAAAAGGCTAATTTAATTTCAAATTGATTCGCGCTCTCGGTACAAGACACTCGATTTTGTACCGCTCAGCAGTAGCACAAAAATAAAAAGAGCATCTAACACTGATTAACATCTGAGTCATGGCTTGCTGGGAATGTCACACCAGCTGAATTTGACTGTTCGACTGGCACAGGAACTTCCCGACAATATTAAACTTTTCCTGGCGGAATTTGCCACCCCTCCTTCATTTGTGCATATGCTCAGCACATGGTCCCCAAGCTTGCAGGCTGATTTTGCCATCTATAAAAGGCACACCGACTTCCCATCAATAAGATGCACGTTGCTGTTTGACAAGAACAATGTGCTCAAAGAACGGGCTCACAATAGCTCCTATCAATCAAGCGCTCTGTGGAAAATCAAAGATGACAATGAAACCCACAGCATTAAATAACCCACGGTGCTGGAAATTAATCAGGAATCCTGGGTGCTTGAAAAACAAATGTGTTTTTAATAAATTGGATTTGAGTATCACTTACAAGCCCTGGATTACCAGCTGAGTGGAGACTGGTTTGATTTGCACTGATAAACTCCAGGGGAGCTGCTGCCTCTGTAGATCCAAGCCATTGATGTCACCGTGAGCCTGCTGGGCTTGGTGACATTTCAGCAATGTGGACGCAATTCTTTTTAATACATACAGAATGGATTTTATCAAAAAAACCCCAGCCCAAGGCTCTGATCCCGCTCTCAACTGTCTCCAAACAATCCAAGGGTTAGTAAGAACCTCTGAGCAGAATTTCAGTGACAGTTCACCCCTTGATGAAAGAGAATGAAGAGCGTGTGACATAAATTGGAGAGGGACTTGGGACAAGGGCATGGAGTGCCGGGACACAGGGAATGGTTTCCCACTGCCAGAGGGCAGGGATGGATGGGATCTTGGGAAGGAATTCCTGGCTGGGAGGGTGGGGAGGGGCTGGGCTGGAATTCCCAGAGAAGCTGTGGCTGCCCCTGGATCCCTGGAAATGTCCAAGGCCTGACTGGACAGGGCTTGGAGCACCCTGGGATGGTGAAAGGTGTCCCTGTCCATGGCAGGGGGGGCACTGGATGGGCTTTAAGGTCCCTTCCAACGCAAACCATTCCAGGATTCCATGATCCTATAAATCAGTGGTGTCTCTGACTGTCTGAGTGGAAGAAGCTTGGGTGTGACAAGAAAAAGGAGGGATAAACCTCTCCAGGAGCAGCAGCAAGGGAAAACAACACCAGTATTTTTAAGTGCTCACTGCACCTACTGTTAACTCACCCTGAGCAAGGGGAGAATGAGTTACCTCTGTTTTCATTGCTTTTCCTTCTTGCCTCAAAATTTCCAAAATCCAAAAAGAAGAAAAGATCATTCCATTGTTTTCCAACAGACTCTCCCACTCCTTTCCTCCATCCTTCCATTCTAAGAAAACCAGAGTATTTCAGAGAGCTCCTTGGTTACCAGACCGTGGACTGAATCCCCTCTCCCATATTCTTGTTCAAACAAAACACTCTCTGAGGTCAGGGAAACACTGAATATAATTCCTGCATTTGGTTTTGGAAATTAACACCCGAAAGAAGAATTTCATCTACCAAGGACTAGATTTTTAATAGCACAAACCATGGGAATTTAGCGTGGAATTTGGGGAAGACTTGAGTTCCTTATCTATTTCACTGAGTGATGTTTCCTCTTAAGCGACTGAAAATGCAGAAGACAGCTGTACCTCAGAATTAAAATTATTTAATGATGACAGAAATATGCAGGAAAAACAAGAATTCTATGGAAAGCAGAGTGAGACTTCCAGCTCTTTTCTATCCTGAGAACAGGGAGACAAAACTGAGAGCTGACAAATTCAAAGTTGAGGTAAATGTGTATTTTATCAAAGATTTCCTAGTTAATCTGCAAATCTCACTGCCCCAAAATAGTGCTGGGGCTTGGAGACTTGAAGGACTGAAAGCAGAGGTGTGGATGCTATTTTGTCAAATTAAAACAGGCACATTTTCAAAGGAGCTCAGACAAAATACTGCCGAGCCTCAAGGTATAAACCACATCCTGAGTGTCAGAGGCCAGGAACAAATTCCCCTCAAGACACAGGGCAGGGAAGAGCTGGGCCACCTGGGAGTCAAATGCACTGGCTGCCCTCAAAGACAGCACCAGGAGTGACACAGCCACTGCTCTGTGTCGCACGCGGACACGAAAGGAACACAGACACTCGCTCTGAGAGAGAGAGAAAGACCACCCGGAAGCCAGAAAGCCTCCAGCCCGGGGGGTTTCGTTTATTTTATAGACTTTTAGAAAACCTCACTGATTGGATAGTGAAATTACCACCCTTCAAATACATAGGTCTAAGGAGAGATCTGTCAAATGTCTCCGCCTCAGGAGAAGAAATGAAAACATTTTGGTAGTTAGACATAACATGGCTTGTGTTTATAGAACAGAGTATGAATACTTTGTCTACAAAATTAAAAACATGGAAGAATTGTAAAAAACAAGGCAACAGCTCTGGTCATCCACGAACATCCCCACGTGCCTGTCAAAGCCTTCTGATCCGAACAGGAAGCTCCTTCCTTTCCAGGATGAGCATCTCCAGCATCATTAGATGCAGAAATGGGAACATTATCTGAGTCGGTCTCATCTGTAACCAAATTCCCGTTGATTTCAGTGGGAGCTATCACTCTAATCCACACAGGATTAGCAGACTTCAAAAAAAGATTTAAAAGCACAAAGCTTGAGTGTTTAAATCCCACTGATCTCAGCCGGAGCTGGGAGCAGATCCAAGGAGAAAGTGCTGAACCCCTTACTTGTGTGGCTTCTTGTCCAGCCTAGCCAATCTCATCCACCCTAGACTCTTCCCTGCAATTAGGCTGATAATTAAGAAATAACAGCATAATATAAATGGAGAGTTGCTGGCTAGCACGGCTAACATCAGGGATAAATTGAGCAGTAATCTGCAAAGGATGTTATTGCCATTATAAAAATAAAGATCTGTCTCCCCAGCCAATCAATTCAGCAGATATATACCAACAATCAAATTGTTAAAAATGACTTCTATAAATTACCCAGTCTTCCATCTAATGGAGCCAGAAACATCTGTGAGACAATTTAGAGCTGATATAACCATACGTCGGGAGCGCTTTTTCATCCTGCTGCCTTCCCATTCTCTTCAGAGCTGCTGTACTGGAGCAGGCAGCTTTGTTTAATGCACCCATGTGAAAACAGCCTGGATTTCACACCACGGGTTAGCAGAGTCATTTTGGCAGAAATGTTCCAGAATATATGCATTTAATATGGGTGGAATAATTCAATTTCCTCAGTATTATTTCAGCTATGCCGTTGCAATCTCCTTAATTCTTCATTAAACCCTCTGGGCTTGGGGAATGTTGCCGGGTTTTTATGATCTGCCATCGTTCTTTCAAATGAATGTGGAAAGACACACAGAGGAGCAGTTCTGATCATGTATTTTTTAGTCAGATATAGTGGTGATTTCAGTTAAATCTGAGCGATTTAGCACCTAGCTTTGGCCAGGGGAGCCCTGGATGGGACTCAGGTAGGGGCTCTGAGGAACCTGATCTAGTGGAAGGTGTCCCTGCCCATGGCAGGAGCTGAGAATGAGATGATTTTTAAGGTCCCTTCCGACCCCAACCATTCCATGACTCTATGGTTCTAAGGCTGCTGCCACTTGGGCTTAATCCCAGAAAGGATGAAGGAGGAGTTTAAAGGTGGAATGTTCTTCCATTTGCAGCTTCATCCTGGCCATGCCCCAGCCCAGCCCTGTCCAGCTGGAAGCCACCAAGTGGCACCTCTGGAAGCCACCAAGTGGCACCTCTGTGCCTGCAGGTTCGTACCAGGGTGTGAGTTTTTGCAAGGGACAGGGTGAAATGAGTGCTGTCCGTGCTGGCTCCTGGACTGAGCCATTACTGGAACAAATAAAAAAACCCTTCCTGGCTGGGAAGGGTGGAGATGTTATTCTCAGTGTGAGGCAGGTTCATGGTCAGGACTCACACCTCAGGCAATCCTGTGAGCTGCAGAAGAAGAGCTGGTGGCCGCTCAGGTGGGTTTTCCCAGCCCATGGAAAGTTTGGATACTGTTGTCCAAGAATCCCTCAGTAACCTTTGCTGTGCATCAGGAATTAAATCCCTACCTGGCTTCCCAAGGCCCTGCTTCTCCACAGCGGCCAAACCAGCGCTGGTTTTTAATGCAGACAGCAGAGGAGAGCTCATTTCTCTGTCTGGGCACAATGTGTGATAATCCAGGCTCTGTAAATTAAATTTGGGCTGCAATTTAAGCATAGAGGGATTTGGCAAGACCCAGAGCTGCCAGCAAGCAGACGTTGCCACGATCAGCTCAGTGCAGAGCGGACATGGAATGGGAATAAAGCTGGGAACAAGTTGGGTCTAAAATCTCATCTGTGTGCAAATGTGGCTGTTCCTAATTTTTCAAATAGGACGTGCACAAGTGGGAGCTGCTCCTTCAGAAGCTTTGCAATTCTCGTGTTGGTTTAAACTCATTTTGCACAAACCTCACTTTAAAATCTTAAAATTAGCTCCAACTTCCCTGGCTCCCTCTCATCTGCTCTACGGACATTTTCATCTCCCTTTCAGACTTTAATTCCCCTTTCAAAAACACTCTCACCTCCACAAAAAACACTCTTCTAGATTCTTCTGTGATTCCAGTCATTGTCCCATCTCTTTTCAGTTCTTTTATCTATGTATCTCTCTTACATTCATTTTTTCCCCTCTCCATTCACCTGCTTCCACCCAGCATCATCTGTCTCCATAGAAACCGCTATGGAATGATTCCTACCTGAGCAAGTGGCCCAACCTTGCCTTATTTTCATCCCCCATTATGATCTTTCCCTTTGAGTTCTTGCTGTCTCTTGAATTCCACAGATTGGTGGCACTGTCACCTCTGTGGATATTCCCTGAGTATTTCTCTCTCTGCAGCCATCCCTTCTTCCTCCCACTCCTCCCTGTATTTTGGAATCCTCTGGGGTTTTGTACCCATCAAGTGGTAATTTCAGTCCAAGGCAGGTTTGAAACTCTCCCGTTCATCAATGGCTTGCAGGGATTTGCCTTCCGTTCTCCAGCCCCTCTCTTCTGATTTCCATCTTCCACCACCTTCCTGAGGTCTCAATTTGCATATTCTTTCATCTGGGGAGCACAAATTAGGTGACATTAATCTGCTTTGCCTGACCTCATTTCATATTTGGGACCTTGTTTATCCCATCATTCATTTTCACCTTCCACTCGTCTGCAGTTGTTTACAGCTTTATCTGAATTTCCACTGGGGCACTCCAGGAACTGCAGAACTCGGCTCCAGCTTCCCAAAGGAGTCACTTCCCTCTAAACTCCCTCTATTACTTCTGTTAACTAAACACACTTAATAACACCATTCTTCTTCTCGCCTTCTGGCTGATGAAACTGAAGATCATGTTTGACTTCTCTTTTCTCCCCTTTCCTCCTGAATACTGTGAAAATCCACCCCTCCCTTATTTGTCCTGACAGCTAAATTACCTTCCCACCTTTCCTAAATCAATATGCCACTGTCTATCTCTGCTTCATCAATCCCTAAAATGTTGCTCCCGTGGCACTGATGACGAGGCACTGCTGTTCCTGGAGCGAAGTATCTTGAGATACACAACTGGTGCTGAGTGAGTCCTGAGGCCCTGGCACAGGTTTTCCAGGGAAGCTGTGGCTGCCCTATCCTTGGAAGTGTCCAAGGCTGGGTTGGACAGGGTTTGGAGCAACTTGGGATAGTGGAAGGTGTCCCTGCCCATGGCACTGGATGATCTTGAAGGTCCCTTCCCACCCAAACCATTGAGATTCTACAATTAATGACCTCTAAACATCCCAATCTGTGTCCCATATTTCCCAGACTCTCTAGGCATGCTGAGATCCCTCACTTGCTTTTCCTTTTCCTCCTGAGGAGGGCAGAGTTCACAGAGCAGGTTAATAAATGCTTAATTTCCTTCTTAATTGTTTGCTATCCTCAGCCAGGGGAAGCCTCTTGAAGAGCGGGCTGATTTCATGGCAAGGTACATCTATTTTGGGCAAGGTCCATCTCTTTTGTGCCAAACTCTCCGTACCTCGTTTCCTGACTGGGAGAGTGACAAATAGCAGCAATAATTCCAAATGTCAACTGGCAGAGAGCCCTTGCTCCTACACACGCTCAGCCCCGACACAGTCGCTTATCCCTGAGCGTGGGAGGTGTTCCATCCTTCATTCCGCCTGCTCCGTGTCGTTCCCAGCATGGAATTTGCTGCTTCCACGAGTGGGCAATTTAAGTAACGACGATGTAACCACGACAATCTGCCTTGGGGACCATTTTAACCCGAAATTCCAACTTTGCCCACGCGTCTGCCCAGCCGAGCCGTCTTTCTCGGAACAGCTGGAGTGGATCCGAGCTGTCAGCGGGATCCTGTGGCCATTAGGCCGGCACAGCAGGGCTGCCCTACACGGACACGCTCGAGATACCCAGCAAAGCAGCAGGGGCACCATGCTTGAACTTCACTTTGCATTTCAGCAGCAGCCAAGCAGCTCAGACACCCGGAATAATGACGGTGGGATAATGAACTGGATGGGATGAGGAGAGGGAGGAGGAAGACCCACGGCATTCCTGCTTCTTGCATTGGTACTGAGCCAGGGCAATGCTGGTTTTGATACCATATTTGATAGTGCTGCATGTCCAAATACTGAAAAGCTCATTGATATGAGTATTTATACACCACTTCCCTCTGGAGCCAGGCTGGGAGAGCTGGGGGTGTCCAGCCTGGAGAAGGGAAGGGTCTGGGGAGACCAGAGTCCAAAGGGGGCTTATAAAAAGGAGGCAGAGGGACATTTTATATACACAGATAGTGCCAGGACAAGGGGAGTGGTTTTAAACTGACAGACAGCAGGGTTGGATTAGATATTAGGAATAAATTCTTCACTCAGAGCATGCTCAAGCACTAGAACAGGTTGCCCAGAGAAGCTGTGGTTGCCTCTAAATCCCTGGAAGTGTCCAAGGCCAGGCTGGATGGGGCTTGGAGCAGCCTGGGATAGCGGAAGGTGTCCCTGCCCATGGCAGGGGGTTGGGATGAGATGAGCTTTAAGGCCTCTTCCCATTCAATTTTATTTTGTGGTTCTGTGGTTTACATTGGCTGATTTGTCTCTACAGACAATGGAGAGAGACGGGAGCTGCTCCACGGGCATTGCTGAGCAGAAGGTTAAGACAAGTGAAACAGGGAACTTCTCCTGCCCAGGAGAAACCAAAGGTGAACTCCCCAGCTTGCCTGGTTTATGTGGAGATGCAGGTCCCTCACAAGGAATCTTTGCTGACCCCATAACCATTCTGAGTCTGGTCTAACTGCAGGCGTGTCTGTGTGCAAAGCTGAGCTCTCCAGGGTGGGATGAAGCACTTCCTGTCATACCCTGTCATGTTGAACACCCGTGGAACCCAGGCTGATGTGGCCGAGCCCAGCAGACTGTGTTACCCTCGTGTTACATGCTGGGAACACGTGCAATACATCAAGGCACTTAGTCAGGCCAGGCAGTGATATAAATAAAATAAAACTCAGCTGTTCTCTTCGCATCTATTTCATTTTTCCATTTGCAGTCGCAATTGGGGAGTAACTTATTCAGTCAGAACATCCCCAGCATGGATTCACTGAATTCCACGTCGTGCTACCACCACTTGCTTTCAAACCCCAGAACGAAAACACCAAGTGAAATCACCTTTGGGAGGAAAAGACAAATGGAGCATTTCCTAGACAGAGGAACACATCACATCAAGAACCTGAGGTCTGCACCACGGCAGTTCCCGTTCAGAAAACATCCCAGTGGTTCTGTTACTCCAGTTTACGCTGTGAATTGTGGATTTGCTTCCAGATGAAATGGAGCTCAATTGCCAGGTCTCTGTTTTAAAGCAGCCACAGAAAAAAGGGGAGAATTGGGTCATTCCACTGCAACAAAAAAAAATAGGCAGGCAGGCCTGACCTCTTCCTTCATTTAAAGACCTGAATTTTACAAATTCATAGACAGGAATGTAAGAAAAAATATCCCAGCTCACCCCAAAGGTGTATCTTGTTCAGTGTCCTGCTCAAACACCCACACAGACTTGCTTGGTGCGCTCTCTCAGCCCCCAGAAATCTGTGGCTAATGAATTTTGTAAGTCTGAATTGCCATCTTAGTGTTTAATAACCTTTGGGGAGTTTATCCACTCAGGCTTCTCTGAGCTGCTGGGAAATTTCAGCACCCACCTCTTGCAGCAGGGAGTGTGAGGCATTTCCTTCTCTGCTCTGAAGATGTCACCTCCTCATTTCACTCATGTTCCCTTAATTCTTGCCTTAAAAAGTCAGTGAACAACTGTTTCCAATTCACTTTCTGCATGACCTTCACCTTTTTACAGATTTCTAATGTAATTCTCCCTTTCCCCTTATTTTTTCCCCATTTCTCCATACACAGAGACCTGTGTGGTACTTCGATGACCATTCCTGCTGTGGGAGCCATCCCATTGCTTCTCAACCTTCCTGTAACCTTTCCCAGCTCCACTTTATCCTTCCCAAGACCAGGAATCCACTGTTACACACAGTGTTCATGGCACACACAAAAACCAAGGAAATCTTGCCAAAATCAGAGCTGTGTTGAGCTGCTGTGGCTGTCCAAGGATACGAAGGAGAGGGAATGGTGATAAATTGATCAGGAAAATAAAGCTGGAAAACAAATCAAGGGCTGAGGGCTGCCAGCTTCTCTAAGGATCGTGAAAAATCAGAAAGAGGCAGCTCAATGTCCCCAAATTTGTTTCCTAGGGAGGAATCCGTTGTCCTGATTAAGGACATTGCCTTGCTTGGCCACATTTGGTGTAAATTAGGATGTCTCTGGTGATATTGCAGAAGGCAGGAAAACCTTCAGCACCTGGTCATTCGTTTGCCAAATGTTCAGGGATTAGCAGAGGTTAAACAGACTCCATAAATGTCAGACGTCGACTGCACCATGTTCAGCAATAATAAACCTGAAGCAGAGGAAAGTTCCCTTAAAATACCAACCTTTCACCCAGCAGGGCTCGTTTCAGGGTTTAAAAGATGCTGCACGTTACTGGCCCATAAATAATGGTAATGAAAAGGTCAAGCAACCTGTTAGGAAAATCTCACTGCGCGGTGAATCAGCTTGGAAAATCACAGCTGGGATGAAAATCCAGTGTTGCAGCCCCGGTTCTTTTGTGTCCAGCCTGTCTTGATTCACAGAGCTAAACCCTGTCCTTGCTCTGAAATGATCTTGAAGTTGCAGTGACTGCACCACGTGTCAGAGTTGGGTCAGGCTGAACTTTTAACCCATTTTTCCTGATGAGATTAGCAATGTCTTTCAGAAGGAAGTTTTGCTATTTAAAATATCTTTTTCTTTTATGGGAAATTGTTCAAAAACTTTTTAAACAAGCATTTAATCTGGAGGCAAAAAAACCCCCCAACAAACCAAAACTGAAAAAACAGCCAAGAAAGAAAAAAAGAAAAGAAATGTAGTAAGGGAGATGCAGCACATGTCCCACCTAGATCTCATACCCCTTCTAGGCTCCAGCTGTGTATCATGGAACAAATGACATCTAATCCTCTTCTGACCATCAGACCACTTCAATCAGGGCAACGGAGCTGGGGAAGGGGCTGGAGCCCCAGGAGAGGCTGAGGGAGCTGGGAAAGGGGCTCAGTCTGGAGAAAAGGAGGCTCAGGGGGGACCTTGTGGCTCTGCACAACTCCCTGACAGGAGGGGGCAGCCGGGGGGGGGTCGGGCTCTGCTGGCAGGGAACAGGGACAGGAGGAGAGGGAACGGCCTCAGGCTGGGCCAGGGGAGGTTCAGGTTGGATATTGGGAAAATTTCTCCCCTGAAAAGGTTGTCCAGCCCTGACAGAACTGCCCAGGGCAGTGGTGGAGTCCCCATCCCTGGAAGTGTTCAAAAATTGTGTGGATGTGGCAACTTGAGGACACGATTTAATGGTGAGCATGGTGGTGGTGTTGGGTTGACAGCTGGACTCAATGATCTTTTCCAACTTTAACAATGCTATCATTCTATGAATAAAAGTATATTACTCAATACAGATAACTCAATATATTTTTCCCAACGCTGCCAGAAAACAACATCTCTTTTTTTCCTCTCCTTTTTTCCCCTGTTGTTTCCAAACACTGAATATCTCTGGGAAAACAAGAAGCGGCTCAGAATTTACAGCAGGTTCTTTATTTTCCCCGTTAGATTGCAATAAAGATTAGGTAGGTCAGCGCTGCACTGTTCAAAAGTTTATTTACTTCCCACTGTGATTTCTCCCTGAAAGAGTAAGGGCAGAGTAACCTTTGGATCTTCAAAAGCTCTGTCACTGCTGTGATTACTCCAAGAGAAATTTGTGTATTGTTGGGCTGGCAGCGAGCGTTCGATGCCGCCAGAGATTCCCGTTAATAGCTCAGGTGAGCCGAGAGGAGCCGTGGCTCCTTGGATGTTTCTATCCTGCATCTCATTAATTAATCTACTCCAGCCAGCTCTTCCTGATCCATTGCACATTCCCTGCTTATACAGCCTTATCGACCTGACCCTGGGGAAAATCAATTCTTGTAATCTATCTTATTACATTTAAATATATGTACAGAACTTGATATAGTACAACAGCAGCGGGGCCTGGGAGAGGCAGGGAAAAAAAAAAGTCTGGGAAGGGGGAGGAGAAGCCCTGCAGATCTGCCCCAATTTAGGGTTTTTCCAAGTTCAGGCCATGGTAAACTGAGAACAAGGACTTAGGCAAAAGGGTTACATTTATCCCAGGTGAGGACAAGCACAACCTGGGACAGACGTTCCCAGAAATCCCAGAAAGCTGTGGCACGTATGACCCTCCTGCTGCCTCCCCGGAGGATCCTTAAGTCTTGCAAGAGTCAGGCACTGGTCTCTTCCCTCTGGTGACCAGTGGCAGGATCCAGGGAATGGCTGGAGCTGTGCCAGGCCAGGTTGAGGTTGGATCTCAGGAAAGGTTCTTCCCCCAGAGGGTGGTGGGGCACTGCCCAGGCTCCCCAGGGAATGGGCACATTCCCAAGGCTGCCAGAGCTCCAGGAGGGTTTGGACAACGCTCCCAGGGATGGGGTGGGATTGTTGGGGTGTCTGTGCAGGGCCAGGAGCTGGATCCTTGTTGATCCCTTCTAACTCAGTGTATTCCATGATTCTATGAAGAGCCCTTAGAGTTCTTGAAGTGCTTTCAACTCTGGACTTCCTTGCAATTTTAGTCAAAATACAACGTTTTTAAAAGCAAACCCATTTTTCTTCATCTGTCCAATAAAAAGCGCATCATTATCCTTCTTTTGTCGTTATTAAATCTGTTTTCATATTTAAGTAGAATTAGATAAGGTAACCTGAATTTCCACAAAGATTGTTGTCCACAGAAGCTGTGGCTGCCCCTGGATCCCTGGAAGTGTCCAAGGCCAGGACGGACGGGCTTGGAGCAATCTGGGATAGTGGAAGGTGTCCCTGCCCATGGCAGGGGATGGGAGTGGATGATCTTTCAGGTCCCTTCCAATCCAAACCATTCTGAGATTCTTTGATTAGGCCGACAAAAAAACATAAAAGGCCAAAAAAACCCATCTGGGGATGTAAAGGACTCACTTCGATTCCTGGGAAAACCATGGTGGGATTCTTCTTGGAACGTATCCTTGGGGACAAGAAGGAGAAAAAATAATCAGGAAGGGTTAGCATGGATTTACCAAGCATAAATCATTCCTGACCAGTTTAACCAGGCTCTTCATGGGGATGTTTTGTGGGAGAACTGGAGAGAGTGGACACTGAAGCAGGAGAGGTTCAGACTGGAATTAAGGACAAATTGTGACATGAGACTGGCCAGGCATTGGAAGAAGTTTCCCAGTGAGGCTGTGCAGGTGTGGGTGGAGAAACCCTTGAGGAACCTGGATTCGTCTCAAGGGTGATCCTGCCTGGAGCAGGAGGTTGGTTCAGACCTCCTCAGGTCCTTTCCCGCTGAACATTCCTGTGAATCCACAGCTCTGAAAGATTTTGGGACTCTCCAAGACGCAGCTGCTGCCACAAGGAGGATGTCAAAGCTCCATTTCTCCTTGCTGGACACACCAATTGTGAGCATTGCTCTGCTCTGACTTGAGGGATGGAGATGGGGAGTCCAGAGTGGCAACCAAAATTTCCTGCTGGGTGAGCAGAGGTGATGCCAGACTGCAGAGGAACTTTGGCCACTGCTGTCCAGGACAAAAGGATGACGTGTGGATAACAGGAAGTAGGAATTACATCCAAAAGGGAGATGATTGATTCTATTCTCTTTATTTTGACTTTTGGTAAGTGAGACAGGAAGCAGAACAGACCCATCAAGGAATCAGAGGTTGATGTGCAGACACCACAAAAACCCAAAGACAGAGGGTGGGTACATTGAGGGTGATTTGTAGAACAGATGGAGCTGTTGATACAAGCTGATTTTTTGTTGAAAACAAGTGAGTGCCTTTAAAAGTGGCCAATAAAAGCCCTGGGGATTATCCATCTAAGGAAAGGCAGCAGAGTGCTCAGGTTTGGTGTTGTCCCATTTTTCATACACGTTCACTTGAGATGGAGAATGGGTGAATTTTCCCCATCAAGCTGAATCCAGCAAAGCCTTCCTGTGACCCAGGACCACCCACGAATGGACAGAAATGGGTGCAAATGCCCCCAAAATAACATGAAAACGCCATTTTCTAATGGGAATCTGCACAGCCTTCTCCTTTTTGCCCCTCTCCTTTGTTTTTCCTTCCCAAGCCGACTTTCGAGAGAAGGGACAGGAGGATGTAAAGCCTTGCTCTGGCTGCCTTCCCTCTGACAACAGAGGCAATGACAAATCCGAGATGCTGCCAGCCCTCCTTCAAGGGCTGGATTGATGTCCCTGCCTCGTGCTCAGACCCAGCTGGGAGAAGGGGAATTAGGCCTTGTCTTTCAATTACTGCTGTTTTGCTCAGGGCCGCACATTGAAGCCTCCCAGCGGAGAAGTCCCTCTTACCGCGTATAATCTCTGGATTGTATTTGAAAATAAAGCTTTTAATTAAAACTGGCATTTCTCAGCTTCCCACTGGCAGCCAACATCTGCCTGCGAAGGAACATCTTTTGTGACACTTGCGGTACAAAAGCCCAGTGTTAAAGAGAGTAAATAATTCCCCTCTCTCCTGCCAGCAGACGAGACGAGCGAGACAAGCTCCTCCACACTTCGGGCCATGAAAGACCTCTCAGCATTTCCCAGCAGCCAGGGGGTTAATCCAGTGACCTGGCTGGATTCCAGCTCGAGTGATCTCCGTCTCAAATCCCCCACCCCGCAGTTCCATAGTGATATAATCCCCTGTTCTGTCATTAGAGAATCAGAGAATCACGGAATATCCAGAGCTGGAAGGGCCCACAAGGACCGTCCAGTCCAGCTCCTGGTCCTGCACAGACACCCCAACAATCCCACCCTGGGAGCGTTGTCCAAACGCTCCTGGAGCTCTGGCAGCCTTGGGAATGTGCCCATTCCCTGGGGAGCCTGGGCAGTGCCCCCCACCCTCTGGGGGAAGAACCTTTCCTGAGATCCAACCTGCCACAGTTCCATGGCAGCTGTTGATGCACAGAGTTAAAGAGACCTCGGTTGGCTCGTGCACAACAGCCTTTCCTAGGTGGGCTCTTCCCCAAAATAATGCCAAGGCATCTTTTCCCAGCTCCAAGATGCTGCCACTGCTCTGAAGACAAACCTCGTGAAAAATGTCACCCCCCAAGCAATATTTTGGCAGAGTTCTCAGCAGCTGACAGGGACCATTACTAACGCTGCAACCTCAGTAATACCAGAACACTGCCTGCATTAACACTGCACTTAATTAACACCCAAGGATGAAGAGAGTCTTAACCATTTTGGCAAAGTTCTTTAAGGACTTGAACTGCACAATGACACAATTGAATCCTCTTCTGACATCTCTTAAATGTGATGTGAATCTTTTTGTGTTCGAAGTGAGGATCTTGACATGTAAGTTAATTTTATTATGCCTCTCCTGAGGGCAAGGGTTTTTCCTCTGCTCACAGTTGCATATTCTGATGTGGGATAATTGTCTCTCTTCCTCCTCCCTGCACTTCAGGCACTTTATGTACCAAATCTGTCATGTTCAGCATAATCCTGGTGAAGGAGAATGGGGAGAGGGCAGATGGAAATGACTTATAGACAATATCTCTGATAGTCACATTAGAGTCATCTGTGCTCTGACTTTTACAAGTTTCACGATATTCTAGAATTCCATCAACCAAAAAAATGAAAAAGAAAAAATCCCCAAACCCAGGTGGGAAATGGTGATGATACAACACCAGACGATAAAAATCAACATCAATTATCCTCCAGCACTGGCAGCCCTGGAGTTGTGAAAGTCAAGGAAAAACAATAAATAGAAAACAAATGTGGCCTCAGGAGTTTGTTCATAAATTTCCATGGCAATAGAGCTGCGTGTTCCCAAACCTGGAACAGCCTCAGATCAGATATTAAAGCTCAGAATCATCTCTGCTAAGGCACCATTTCTGTCTGATACAACTGACATTACCCTGTAAATACTTTATGTTTTTAGCAGCTTTTCCCCTCCCATCATTAAATATTTAACAGTTCTAAATTACTGTTGGGCTGTTTTTGCGGAGCTGTTTGGGCTGTGGACTGAACTGTGCAGATGAGAGGAAATTGCTTATCAGTTACGCACTGAGGAAGGACATTTTGTGTTTCCATCTCCAATCACTGTTATCATACAACCTCTTTTATCAAGATTGTGGCCCGGACATTTTGTGTTTCCACCAAGGCCAGGCTGGACGGGGCTTGGAGCAGCCTGAGATAGTGGAAGGTGTTCCTGCCCACGGCAGGGGGTGGCACTGGATGATCTTGAAGGTCCTTTCGACCCAAACCTTTCCGTGAATCTGGGATTTAACTTTTCCATCTCTTCTCCTGACACTTCCTGAGTGGACACACTTGCAAAAAGAAAATATTCTTCTAAACTCAACCGTAGCGAAATGTTGCACTTGGACACGAAGGAACGCACACAGAGGCCAGTTGTCAGGACAGGATCAAAAAGAGGGCCGAAGGGACCCAGACTCTTTATTTTATACACCTTTAGAAAACACCATGGATTGGAGGGTGAAATTACCACCCCTCAGCCACATAGGTCAAAGGAGAAATCCATCAAACTTCCCCGCCTCAGGAGAAAGAATGAAAACATCTCAGGCCGTTAGCATAACATGGCTTATGTTTACAGAAAGTGTGTGAGAACTCTATCTACAGAATTAAAAACATCGAAGAACTGTGAAAATCAAGGCAACAGCGAAAGGCGGCCTTGTGGCCTATTCTGGGACAACCCTGACCAAAAAAACATCTGGTTTGGGCACTTCCCAAAGAAGAATTACATTCTCCACAAGCTCTTTTGAAAAATCTCACCCTTAAAGCATTTTAGGCCCTTGAACAACAAATGTGACAGAAGGAGACGTTTCCCTGCGGGATGTGAGGCCTCAGGCCTTGGCTGTCTTTCAGCGAGGGTCATTTCATTAATCCAGCCCCGTTCTGCTGCCGTCAGGATGTTCTGCCTCCGGAGCAGGGCCCTGCCACGGCTGCTCTGTGCCTGTGCTGGACAACCATTAAAAGATAAGAACTGCAATCCAAATTTGTGTAAGGATCTGAATAGACAGGGCCCAAGTTGCATGAAAGAAAGGACAGCACAATCAGCATTTGTACCACTGAAAAAAAAGCAGTCACGGGGTCTAAAGCTTTGCACAGGCTCGGTCATCTGTGGATGTGGCACTTCTGCAAGTTCCCTCATTGACTGGCAGTGAAAATCAGAGCTGAGGACCGGCCTGAACCTGCTTTGTGAGGCGGAAAATGAATGTTGGAGTAAAACTCGTCAAATACTTTGGTTACGAGGGAGTAGGAACAAATCAGTCTTACATTTCTTCCTATTTACAGGTAGAAAATCTCTGCAAAACTCCCTGCAGGAAAGATGTCCTTACAAGACTGGACTGGAAAATGAACAGAGACCTGAAACAGATCTTGAATCTTCATCAAGATTTACATTTTATATTTTAAAACTGAATCTCCAGATCCAAACCTGCCAGTGCTTCAGAGTCTGGGCTGAAACTGCAGCCTGGTAAATGGGATTTTGGCCACCTCAACTGATCCACCACCAAAATGTCTCAGGTCTAGGACAGCTCTGGGCTGTGCCCTGAACTGGGCATCCCTGAGACCCCACAAGGGTCTTGTGCCTGAGTTTAGCACTGAGGACACCCCCATGGCCACTGCCCAGTAGAAACCAGCCCTGGGTGGGGACAGGAGCATGGACACACCCCTGGGGACACCCAGGAGTGAGGAGAAACCTCCCCCATGGGCATCACACCCCTCCAGGGAAGAGCTCAGGGTGGTGGCCACCCTCCACAACCAGAGTTTGGAAGGAGAACAAGGTATTGTGCATCTTTGTTATCTTAGGGTTGAGATCTCAGGAAGCTCCGTCCCTTCTCCCTTGGAGAGTAATTCCCAGCTCTGATTTGGATTTGGATTCAGCCAGGTACAGATCAAGGGTGTCTCAGAGCATCTGTCTTTGACTCGGCTGAATCAGTAATATCAGCCCCTCGTCTTGCTGAGCAGAATTTTCTATTACAGGCAGGAGTGTTATTAAGAAAACGTTCACCTCCCGATATTCCCAAGGGAATGAAACACCTCCCTCACCTCTCTCACATCTCAGCAGCCTCGCAGGCTGAATAGATGCAGGAATTTTACTGCCCTTGGGAACAATCTTTCCCTGAGAACAAAACCCAACAAACTGTAATTTGGCAGCCAATGTCATCTCCAGCATAATCAAGTATTGACTTAATTAGAAACCCTTTTAAGTGATGCATTGGGAGAAAAACACATTTTTTTTCAAAGTATTTCTCATTTGTAATTATTATTTCACTTGTGAATCTTCCACACTCCATTGAAAATGCCATATGGAAAACAAATTAGTTTGCTACAGTGACTAATGTTTATTGCCACTGCTGCTCTGAAGTTCTGGGCCAAGTTTTTAAATCATCTGTCCCTTCTCTGGCAAAACTGACCGAGAAATCAGTGTGGATGAGCAAAGTGTGGAGAAAAGTAGGAGCAAGACTCCAGGGATCAGCAGCATGTCCCACCTGGGCACTGAGAGTAATCCAGGAACTTCAGAGCAGGCAGTTCTTTATTTCAGCAGCTGCCTGAAAATGTTGGATGTGCTAAAAGGAGAGAACTGAGATGCTGCTGCTTTCTCGGAGAGAGGGATGACATTCCTGGGATGCTGGGTTTGGGAAGGTTATTCTGAGCTGCATGGCTGTGCAAGGCATTTGCACCTTTCTTTAGCTGAGTCTCTCCACTTGGAATAATATAATAAATAGAATAGAATAGAATAGAATAGAATAGAATAGAATAGAATAGAATAGAATAGAATAGAATAGCATAGAAATAATATAATATAATAATATGATGCATTTTGCTTGTACTGCACCTGTCATTCCAGGCTCTCGTATTTCCCCTTCACTCGGCTCTCCCCTGATCCTTCAGGATAACACTGAGTGCTTTTTTTCCCTCCCATTATTCTTCCCCTTCATTTAAGTGTAGGCATTGCTTTTACAGCATAGTGACTTCCAGGGTTATCCTGCTTCCCTTTTTTGAAGCCTGGCCACAAGCTGGGCTCTCTCCCACCTTCTGCTGCATTTTCCACGTGCTCTGTCCTGTTTCCAAACCGTCAGGAATACAAGAAGCTCCTCTGCTGGGAATGTTTGGCCTTGCCCCGCTCACTCACTCAGGTAGAAGCGATTGTTTCTCCTTCCAGCCATGGCCAGGTTATCGCAATAACCACAAAAGATGGGATTTCACTTTTCCTTCCAAATGCACTCCATGGAGTTGGAAGGGACCATCTGGATCCGAGCGCGCAAAGCCGGCGAGAGTTTTTTGGCTCCCGTGCTCTGGGAATTTAATGGAAGTTCTGACCAACGTTTCCACGGCAGAGTCCTGCACGAGCAAGCTCTGTTCCTAACGGCCATATGGAATTCCCACTGGAGAGGCGGCATCTGGAGGATGCCGATAGGATGTGTGTTAATAAAAATGAGGATTGGGAATGCGGATGGGAGAGGAGGGAGAAGTGAAACACTTCACCCTCCAAGGACGGGAGCACCAAGTCTTGGAGAGCGTGGGAGTTGCTCAGGACTAAGGACTCCAGGGTTTGGACTGTTTGTATCATCATTAGGTATTATTTATTACTAATAATATATTAATCACTGCTTGGAGGACAGGACAGTTGGCAGCAGTGACTCTATTAGCCAAAATTATGAGTGTTTCAAAACACCATCTGTTGCTGGTTACCTCGAAGCCACGAAAATAGAAACCCAATTTACATGCTGGACTCTGCTGAGGACACACTGCTGGGCACAGGCTCTGTGATTGAGAAGGAAATTGCTTCTTGCTGTTCCCATTCCTGTCTGTCTGGACCTCCTGCCTCCCTCTTCCAATGGATTCCGATGCTCTTGTCAGCTCTTGCATCTCTGCAGTGTGGAATCATTTATTTACTAACCCTAGATAAGAGATATGGGATAAAAATCTTCTCAATTATCACAGGCCACCACATCATATGGAGGGAAAAGCACTCTGCTGCTGTTACCTCGGAAATCTTTGGAATAAAAGGAAATATGTAAACTTAAGCTTCCCATTCAGGACTAAAATCCCGCATTAAAAACATCCAGGACACAACACACATCCTTTAACAGGAAACACTGTTAATGTGGCACAGTAAAGCACTTGAAAATTAGGGAATGCCAGATTGATTGTTGCCATGGAGAAGTCCTTGAGAGCATTAATCACTGCCTGGAGAGCTGGGATTGAAGAGTGTGCAGAAAATAAAGTGTGGGGCCACACACGGCCCCAGGATGTCGACACAAACCCTCCCATGGCTGCTCATCAGACCCACCCCGTTACCCTGGGCATGGAAGAGACGTGTCCTGCAGGAGGAATCACCGGGGCATCGGGTATTTAACATTCCACCAGCGCAGGCACAGCAGGGGATCAGCAAATGGTCCCCTGTAGGGTCAGAGACCTTGTGGGGCACACCATGGAGCTGCAAATAAACATGGAGCAGGGATGTCCAGCATGCTCCACAGGGTCCATCTCCTCCAAGTGCAAACCCTGAGGAGCTCCCAGCTCTGCCAGGGGTTGTGTGATCTCGAGCCAGACACTCTCCTGCTCTGTGCCTCCCTTTTTGTACCTGTAAAATAGGGATAAAGGTGCTTCGCTTTCCAAAATGTTATTCAATATCAATTATTATTATATGGGTGTATTTCTCAATGTAAATGAAAGCTTTTTGAAAATGTAATCGTAGAAACACAGAATGGTTTGGGTTGAAGGGACCTTCAAGGCCATCCAGTGCCACCCCTATCTATCCTTCCACCATCCCAGGCTGCTCCAAGGCCCATCCAGCCTGGCCTTGGACACTTCCAGGGATCCAGGGGCAGCCACAGCTTCTCTGAGAATTCCAACCCAGCCCCTCCCCACCCTCCCAGCCAGGAATTCCTCCCCAGGATCCCATCCAGCCCTGCCCTCTGGCAGTGGGAAACCATTCCCTGGCTCCTGTCCCTCCTGCCTGTGTAAAAAGTCCCTCTCCGTCTCTTTTATATCAGCCCCCTTTAGGCACTGAAAGGGGCTTTAAGGTTTCCCCAGAGCTTTTTCTTCACCAGGTGAACACCCCCAGGTCTCCCAGCCCTTGGAGCATCTCTGTGGCCTCCTCTGGCCTCCAGCAGATCCACATCCCTGTGCCAGAGGCTCCAGACCTGGACACAGCACCCCAGGTGGAGTCACACAACTGCATTTTGGGTGTCTGTCTCTGTTTCCCTCTCCCTGCTTTGTTACTTCTTCCCCATTCCAGCTGATTAAAAAAGATCTGTCTCTTTCACTGCCCTTTCATGTGAGCATTGGCTGCCCTTTACTCACCACTCAGGTTTAATATTCCCAAATTTTATTAACCAGTTATTTACAAACTGCCAAATCAAACAGATTAGCAAGCAAGACTCAAAACAAGACAAAAGATCCCGTGTTAGTGTCTGGCTGAGTAAATAATCTGCTTGGGTCATGCATAATTAATCAGTTTGCTGTTTCACCATTCCTGATCATCCTGGCAAATAACACACAACTCTGGGTTTTGCTTGGATTGCCTCTGTCGCACACACGAGCAGTTGACTGCAGGATTTCTTCCAGAAAGGAGAAGAGCAAATTTCACAGAACAAACCTCTGGAGAAGCTGGTGACCTCCCCACACAAACCTGAGAGCACTGGGCTGCACAAGCAGAACATTAGAGATAAAAACCTTGGCCAAAAGGGGATCAAACATCTGCAGAAACGTGGCACGATCCAGCTTTCCCCAGTACGTGGCCACAACAGCTGCAATGGACAGAAATATTCAGTTTAGGTTGGTTTATTGTATCTTTGTAAGTATCTAATTAGGAAAATAATTTAGAAATATGCTTAGTTTTAATCTGTTAGATCTGCTGAGGCACCAGCAAAGGCAAGACGTCCTTGTCAAGGTTATGCCAAAGGAAAGGACAACCAAAATTCTTTTCCACACTGATTCCCATAATCCTTTTTTATGCTCTTTTCCCATTTTAAGCTCATCATGGAAGGGCCACTGTTCCCTCCCTGTCAGAGTGAGGCAAACTCAGCCATGGACCAGAGATTTCATCCAGCTCATGCTGAAGGCTCCGGCCTCGGTGGAAGGAATTGGAGTGCCAGGATGCTTTGAGGCATCTGAGGCTCAGCCAGCTCCCATTTCTGGGAGTCATGGAATCCCAGGATGGTTTGGGTTGAAGGGACCTGAAAGCCCATCCAGTGCCACCCCTGCCATGGGCAGGGACACCTCCCACTATCCCAGGCTGCTCCAAGCCCTGTCCAACCTGGCCTTGGGCACTTCCAGGGATCCAGGGGCAGCCACAGCTTCTCTGGGAAACCTCTGACAGTGTCCCCACCTTCAGAGCAAAGAATTTTTTCCTAAAATCACAACTCCAGCACAGACTGAGGTGTCTGACACCAGCAGTAAGACAGGACAGTTCCCCTAATTCCCCCTGCTGTTCCCACAGGATGTCCTCGCCCTGATGTGAGCAGACACCCGAGTTTTGAGAGCAGTGCAAGAGCCTGTTCCTTGTCCGGATCTTCCACGTGCCCACGATATGCAGATTAATTGATGATTTTGAAATCCTTGGCAGCTACAGGGACAGGATTTTTAACACCAGTGGAGGGGATCAGTTAATCCCCTTTGCCCTCCTGTCACGATGTTTCCTTCCCTTGCCAACACTCCTCAACGAGACCCTGCTCCAGGCACCCAGGATGGACACAGAGGATTTACTTTTCCTTCAGGTTTGTCCCAAATCCTTGCAGAGCTGTGTCACAAAATGAATTTCTCTTCCTTTAACACCCATCCTCTGTTACACTTCTTTCTGTGAGGTTGAAAAGCCCCAGTGTTTTCTCCTTGTGGAAGTGTTTTCAGCTCTGCAATCAAATCACCCATCAGTCACCTTTCAGTCAAGGCAGAGGAACTGAACTCCCTGCCTCACTGTCAAGCTTTATTTCAACCACTGAATTGTTTCCTGGACTCGTATCCACACTGCACCTGCCTCTGGAACACATTTTTAGGGCAGAATGTCACCACTGGTGTCCCTCATGCTGCATTCAGAAGGAAATTCTCCTCCTTCAATTAGTCACCGCTCTCCCGAATTGTTTAATCTCCTCTTTAATTATCGTGGCACTTTAACAACGGAGCTGTCAGCCTGTTGGAAAATTTACTGTTGGAAAAGCAAACAGTGCCAGTGGAGTAACCTGGATGGCAAATAGAGGACTTTTCCCTGCTGACTCCCACAGACTGTGTCTTGTTTAAAGCTCCTATAATGAGCTGAAGGAAATACAGGCACATTTCAATTAAAGAACCACAATCTCCCCTAGGGAAAGCTCTCCAAGAAAATTGTGTAAAGAAACAATCTGCCTGCTCTCCATTTTGGGTTTGGATACACGGAATTAAGGTCTCTTGCAGAAGAAAATATTTCTGGCATTAGGCAATGTGGAGCAAAGTGATGCTGAGCCATTTTCCTCTAATAAAGTTTAGGCCACTGGATTTAACCAAGGGTTTAACTTTCCCCCAAAGATCAACCCTAAGATTGAGGCTTGAATTTCCCTGTGGAAATGGAGGGGTTTCAGTGAATGAATATCCAGGACTGCTAAGAATTGCTTTTTCTTTTGATCAGTAAACTACTAAAAACTCTGAAGAATTTTGCATGAACCCTACTCCATTTTTAAGCTGTATCCTACACGATTTTTAGGTTGCATCCTACACCATTTTTAAGTCTCCTGCTTAGTTTATGAGTTTCACACTGTGTTGCATGATGTGTTGGACAGGCTGGACAAGCTGCATTATAGAAAAAAAGTCTATTTTAGTAGCAATGGAGGTGATGTCCCAACATGGGATGATTCCTCTCACGTCTGCTGGAAGGACTGGGAGTGGGATTCAGGACAGGAGCAGAGTGGAAGCAGAAGGATCCCCTCATCCTACAAACAAATAAAGAGACAAGGCACAGAAAGTTTAATTACAGGAGGGTGAAGACTGTTAGTATCTGTATCCAAGCAAGAATTTGTATCCTGATTTTTTCAGACCCCCTTTCCTGTATTGCTGGGGGACAGTAAAGGCTTCTCATCCTTTGTAACTTCAGAGCTTTTCTCCACATGCTCCCTCAAGGAGATCCCACCTCACACATTGGAAAAGTAATTTCTCTTCCAATTTTTCCTTTCTCTTCTTTCCCTCTTGTGCCTTTTTCCTGGTGGCCAGGGCACCCCCAGACTGAGGCTGATTTCCTCTGCAATCCTCAGGTCCCCATGGACACCCAGTCCCTCCCAGTGACTCTTCCATGTTTCCATGGAGCTCACCACAAGCACGCTGCTCTTTCCCATGTGCTCCCCGTGCAGACCACGCCTGGCCCTCCTGGCTGCTGAGGAAGCACAAAAAATAAACAGAAACATCAGATAATGTTTGCCAGAGAGGAATTCTGCAGTTCAGCCCGCACAAAAAAAACCCGAGGGAAGGCGGGAGGCGTTTTATGGTGCGGTGAAAAAGTGAATATTAACTGAGATAACTTCAAATCTCTCTCTCTGTTCAGACAGAGCAGAAAGGACAGAAAAAGATCAAAACCCTGATGGTGAAAGCGCAGCTCCCAGGCCTCGTGACTCGACACCAGGAGCCAGGCCAGCGACGCTCTCCGTGTAAGTCCCGAGCCCTTGATGCTCCCTGCAGGAGGCTCTCGGATGTGTCCTGGACGATGCTCCAGCCCAGCCAAGTTCTCTGATGAAAAACTCCACGGGGGGCAGAGCCTGGTGAAGGTCAGGGAACATTTCAGCCGACATTGATGTTAAACGTGAAATCTTCCTGCTTTTGTGCCGGAGCAGCTGGAGCCCAGCTCCGTGCACAGCCCTGCCCTCCTGGATTCACCCAGGCCCACGAGACCACCCCCGACAGGCAATCCCTGTCCTCAGGGATCACCTGAACCCACGGAGCTCTTTGTGGCATCCAATCCAGTCCAATCCATCCACTCTGCTGCAAACAGCCGCTTAAAAATGCATTTATGAAGTGCCTTGGTCCTTTCTGTGCGTTAACACGACAAAACCCCCAATACACAAAGCGCTCTGTGTGACCACAACCATCTTGATTTATGTTTTATTTGTACTGAGCAATGGATGAGGAGTCATCCCTAAGGGTAGTTCAGGTTTGGGGTGCTGGAATGAAGCTTAATTTAAGACCAAACAACCTTTATCTGTGCTGGGAATGTCAGGATTATTCACACAGTCATTGCTTGGAATGGATCAAATCAGGTCCTTCTTTTTTGGTCACTCATTCAGTAATTAGGCCTGAGTTCATCAGCTGAAGAGAAAACACAGATAAGAAATGTTTGGGAAAGAATTTTTATTGCTCCAAAGATTTAATATTCAGACATTATAGACTTGAGTAAATTCTAATTGTGTTTCTAACTCTACATTTAATAAATGGACCATGGAAAAGGAAAGGAAAAAAAAGGTCTGTGAGCAGTGGGAGGAAAAAACAGGAAATGAGACCATGAATCAAATCTGGTCTTGGAGATGACAGTCGGGCTAGCTACAAATCCCACAGCTCACTTGCTGCTGATGGGAACCACACCAGTCAGATAAAAGGATATCAACAGAAACAATCACAGATTAATGTGACATTATGTTAATATATCACACGTTGAAGTCCGTAGGTAAATCCGAGGGTCCTGCATGCAACACGTTAAGCACTGAACTCACCTTTCCTTTTTTTTTTTCGCAGAGAAAGAAAAAAATCATCGTAGATCAGAGCGTGAACCTGACAGGAACTGAAACTTGTGCCAACAGCACCAACAGCAGCACGGTTTGGCACAGCAGGGGAGGGTGCCAGGGTCCTGCACAAGGGTTGGGGCAATCCAAGCACAGATCCAGGCTGGGGCAGACAGGACGGATGGCAGCCCTGGGGGAAGGACTTGGGGTGTTGGTGGGTGAGAGCTGGACCTGTCCTGGCCGTGGGCACTGGGAGCCAAAACCCTCTGTGGGCAGCAGGGGGGTGGATTCTGAATGTCCCTGTGCCCCCCTCAGGTGAGACCCCACCTGCAGAGCTGTGGGATCCAACATCAGGACGATGTGGAGCTGCTGGAGAGAGTCCAGAGGAATCCTCAGAGCTGCTCCCAGGGCTGGAGCCCCTCTGCTCTGGAGCCAGGCTGGGAGAGCTGGGAATGTTCACCTGGAGAAGGGAAGGCTCCAGGGAGAGCTCAGAGCCCCTTGCAGGGGCTAAAGGGGCTCCAGGAGAGCTGGAGAGGGACTGGGGACAAGGGATGGAGGGACAGGAGCCAGGGAATGGCTTCCCACTGCCAGAGGGCAGGGCTGGATGGGATCTTGGGAAGGAATTCCTGGCTGGGAGGGTGGGGAGGCCCTGGCACAGGTTCCCCAGAGAAGCTGTGGCTGCCCCTGGATCCCTGGCAGTGCCCAAGGCCAGGCTGGACAGGGCTCGGAGCAGCCTGGGATAGTGGGAGGTGTCCCTGCCCATGGCAGGGGTGGAACTGGATGGGCTTGAATGTCCCTTCCAACCCAAACCATCCCTGGCTGTCTGCACGAACTGAAGATACATTCCACGATTTACTCATGGAATCCCATTTCCAGCAGAAGGCTCCGCGTTCCATCCCACAGGGAAGAGCCGTTTCCATGCTGTGAGACCTTGCAGATGTTGCTGCAACGTTCAGGGCTGCTAAGGAGGAACCGAGGAACCATCCCAGCCCTTCCATGCCGAACATTTCCATGGAGTGACCACCGAGGGATCGCTGGCAAAGTCACACGGTGGAACGAGCTCGGCGTGACAGCGACTGAGCAGGAGGAGCCTCCACAGAACAAAACAGCCGGAGTGCAATGAGCCGTGAGCACCTCACCCACCCAGGGTTTCCACGGCGTTTTTAAATTCCTGACACAAGAGCCTGAAATTTAATAGTGAGCTGTTCCTGGGCTCATTAGGATTTATTTGGGAATGCCTGGCAAGGCTGTCCTTCGGTACTGCTTGAGTACATCAGAAAAATTGAGTATTGAGTGGTAGAAGAAATATTTCTGCCACGAGGGAATATGTTCGGACAAGGACAAACTGGACAAGAGCGTTGTGTTTTAACAAACACAACATTTATAACCTGGCCATAAAAATGGGTGTGTGGAAAAGCACAAGGCAACGTGAAAAGTGAAAGCTTTTAACATAATAATAACCAAACCATGGTATTGAGGTGAGGCCCTACCTCAATTCCTGTGTTCAGTGCTGGGCCCCTCATGACAAGAAGGACATTGAGGGGCTGGAGTGTGTCCAGAGAAGGGAATGGAGCTGGGGAAGGGGCTGGAGCCCCAGGAGCGGCTGAGGGAGCTGGGAAAGGGGCTCAGCCTGGAGAAAAGGAGGCTCAGGGGGGACCTTGTGGCTCTGCACAACTCCCTGACAGGAGGGAGCAGCCGGGGGGGGTCGGGCTCTGCTCACAGGGAACAGGGACAGGAGGAGAGGGAACGGCCTCAGGCTGGGCCAGGGGAGGCTCAGGTTGGATATTGGGAAAATTCCTTCCCCAAAGGGATTTTCCAGCCCTGGCACAGCTGCCCAGGGCAGGGGTGGAGTCCCCATCCCTGGAGGGATTTCAAAGCCGTGTGGATGTGGCACTTGGGGACAGGGGTCACTGATGGCTTTGGCAGTGCTGGGAATGGTCAGACTTTATCTTAAAGGTCTTTTCCAAACGATTCTGTGATTGAAGTTCCTGCTTGTTTTCCAGATTCTCAATGAAATACCCGAAGTTTACCAGTTTGAGATGGATTTTGTGCTTACACACGTCTGAAGTGGGTTCAGATCAATCAAGATCAGAAGCAATTAATAGCTGTGTATTGATTGCTACACTTTTATTTGCCATTCTGCTTTTTTGTTGTCTTTTTCCCTGGTAGAAATGCACTCTCTGCTAACCACTGAAGGGAACTCCTACAACCCCATGTACCACAATTACACTGCCCTTAAAATAAGCCCATTATTTATGTGAACATATAAATTGTTCCACTTTTACGCAGCACAACTTCCCTTTCTATTTGCAAATTGCTCCTGAGAGCTGTGAGCTGGACATGAGTTTATTTGCCAGTTGCTAACGAATGATTTCTGGACTGCAAATTTGTTGTAGCCTTTTCCAACATTAATTTCTGATTTTTTCTTTTCCATCTAGCAATACCCTTGAAAGAGCTCTCCAATAGGTCTGACAGTCCACAGAGAGAAGCTCCTGACATATAGATCGCCCTGGCCTGCAGCAAAGAGTCTTTCATTTCCACCTATTAGAGGGGAGCCATAAATTCTGGGGTACCTCAGTCCTGCTCTTTCCACAGCCACTGAACCTCCCAGACACAGCAAAATGACCCAAAGCCATTTTGAGATTTAATTCTGCCCATTTGTCCCTTTTTTCTCCCCCTGCTGAAATCTCTGCATATGTTCTGTAATTTCCAGCCACACAAAACAATCATAAAAAACCCCTGGTAGGAAAGAGCTGTTGTTAAAACCTTAATTCCTAAATATAAATCTTTCTGTTCAGCAAGGCGAGGGTTGTGTCTGGACTCCGCCAAATATATTGGAAGAGCTGCTTCTGATTTGGAGCTGAGCATTTCCACAAGTTCCATCACTCACCGAATAAACACAATTTGACCCTTTAAAAACATTCCCAGTGGAGAAAAATAAAGAAAACTCAACGCCATCAGTTTGTTGGAGCTCAGAATGAAGACAGAGAGAGCCACATCTATTCCCTTAAAAAAACCCCACACTTCCAGGGATGGTGAATTCTTAACAGTGCCCCCCCCCCCCCGTAGAAAGTGGTTTAACATCTATAAAAACAGCCCATAAACATCACGTCACACCCCTCAGGAGAACAGCTTCGTGTCCTTGAAGTATTCCCCAGCAATTTTTATTTGGGAGCAAAGTGGCCATCAGCCAAGGCTTCTGCAATATCTTAAGCCCCAAGGAAGGCAGGCGCTGCTGCAATGTTGGCTGATGGACAGTTTATACCCAAATAAAAATGGCTTGAAAATATATCAAGGACACACGAGCAGCTCTGTTGATGCTGGTGGTGGTGTTTGCATGGAGGCAGAGAAATGAGATGTGTCAGCTCACGCAGGCTGCAAAAAACCGCTGTGATTGTCGTGCGAAAACCACGCTGGGACAAAGGGGAGGGGAAGGTTTTGGTGGCACTTTGGTGCAAATAGGCTTTCCCTCCTTGAGCCAGGAAATGAAGGGTTTGGAAGGGGGAAAAGAACCGAAGAGAAGGTTTCCCAAATATAGTGGTGGTTGTTATTTACTATTATTTGACCCAGCAGAAGATTTAGGGCTTCAGGAAGTAAAAGAAGAGGCCCCCAGAACGGCCAGATCCAGAGGCAGTTTATTTTGTAGACTGAAAAGACGATTTGTTAATAACATTAATAATCTCTTGGAAAAAGAAAACTACATGCCCAAAGGGGCTGTGCTAATGGGAATTTCATGTGGAAAAGGGGATGAGGCAGCAGCTCAGGCCCAGGGCTGCAGCAAGACTCTGGGGTACTCAGCCCACAGCACACCAGGGAACCACGGAATTGTTTCGGTTGGGGAAGCCCTCTCAGACCATCGAGTCCAACCATTCCCAGCACTGCCAAGGCCACCACTGCCCCATGGCCCCGAGTGCCACACGCACACGGCGTTTAAATGCCTCCAGGGATGGGGACTCCACTCCCTGGGCAGCCGTGCCAAGGCTGGGAAGCCCTTTCCATGGAGAAGTTTTCCTGTTACCGAAATCTAAACCTCCCCTGGCCCAGCCTGAGGCCGTTCCCTCTCCTCCTGTCCCTGTTCCCTGCCAGCAGAGCCCGACCCCCCCCCGGCTGCCCCTCCTCCCAGGGNTGCCCCCTCCTGTCAGGGAGTTGTGCAGAGCCACAAGGTCCCCCCTGAGCCTCCTTTTCTCCAGGCTGAGCCCCTTTCCCAGCTCCCTCAGCCGCTCCTCAGGATTTTCAGCACTTCGGATTCAGGGATGGACCGGACTACACTACCCAGCGGGCACCGCGCGGAGGTGCATTCCCGCCTTTTCCCTCCCTCCGCGGAGCATCACGGGACTCGTAGTCCTCGCGCCCCATGCGAAGTTCGTCCCGAAAAAGTTCCCGCACCTTTCCGGGTACCTGTCGCTCCCCAGCAGGGGAGGGGCTGCGCCATTTCCATGGCGACGCTCCCGCGCAGCCAATAGGGGGCGGCGTTCTACGGGCGGGGGAGCGCGGCGGGCCAATGGGGAGCGGCGTTGCTGCGGGGCGCGCTGGCAGCGCGCTCGGCGAGTCTCCTTGGGGCCCGTCCGTGTGTCCGCGGGCCGAGATGGGCGGCGGCGGCAGCACCCGGCGCGTCACCTTCGAGGCGGACGAGAATGAGAATATCACCGTGGTCAAGGGCGTGCGGGTGAGCGCGGGGCCGGCCCGGGGCTCGCCGGGGCGCTGCGGGCTGGCCTAGCCCCGGCTCCCTCTCCCACTCCTCTTCTTCCTCCCCCGCGTCCCTGCTCCTGCCCCTGTCGCTGCTTCTGTGCCGCTTCTCTCCCCCTCCCGCAGTGAGTTCCCCTCTGTCCAGCCCAGTCGGGATAAGGAGCCGTGTGCCCCGCGTGGTGACCCGCTCTAAGGGAAGTCTGTAACTACAGGAGCTCGCTTTGCCTTTCCCTGACCTCCACATGCCGGAGCTCCTCCCCTCCTCACGTCCTGCTCTCGCACACGCCGAGTATCCAACTTCCCGTGCGCCCGCGGAGCCGCTCCCCTTCTTGCCCTGGTTATCGCCGGTCACAGCATGGTTTGGGTTGGAGGGGACACTGAAGAACATCCAGTGCCACCCCTGCCACGGGCAGGGACACCTTCCACCAGCCCAGGTTGCTCCAAGCCCCGTCAGTGCTGGTCCTGGACGCTTGCAGAGATGGGGCGGCCACATGCAGTTCCAGGGCAGGTGGCAGGAGCGCCGCCCTTGGTGTCTGTAATATTCCAGAATAGAACTTGGGACACAAGGAACTTGGGGAATTCTTGCAGCTTAGGAATTTTTCCATGGGAGACACTGTGTAGCTCATACCAGGAGTGATAATTACTTATCATTTATTGCTGCTTTTAGGGAGGAGAGGTGCAGGAGGAGCCCTGCGAGTTCATTCTGTTTCAGCAAACCGATATTTTCCATTTCTGGTCATTTAATACTCGTGGGTAAATAGGTGATAGTGATATAAATGCAATATAAATTTATGTGTTCCAGACAGAGCGGTGTTCATGTGCTCTGAAACGTGGCACACGTTCCCCAGAGAAGCTGTGGCTGCCCCTGGATCCCTGGCAGTGTCCAAGGCCAGGCTGGACAGGGCTTGGAGCACCCTGGGGTAGTGGAAGGTGTCCCTGCCCATGGCAGGGGGTTGAATTAAAAGCTTTTTAAGAATTTTTAAAGAATTTCTTTTAAGAAATTTAAGCTCTCTTCCAACCCAAATAATTCTGTGATTTGATGACAGAAGTTGGAAAAGTTCTTATGCTAATAATTCCTTCCCTTTTGTAAATTTTGTCCATGGGCTTCCACAGATCTGAAACTGGAGGCTGCTCTCACTCTGTTTGATTCTGTACAGTTTGGGGCAGTGTTTTTCTGTGTGTCAACATCCAGGTGAACTTTGTGTTTGACTGTGACCACTTGTGTTGCACAAGCCCTTTGAGGGCTTTACCAGGATGAAATTCTTCCTGGGATGAGTGCTCTGCACCTGAGGAAGGCAAATTAAATCACTGAGAAAGGCAAAAATGCTGGTTAATTATCAGCAACACGTCCAAAGGTGTTATTTCCTTTACTCTTCTCTGTATCCTCTGTGAGAGCCAAAATCTTGTTCTGTTTGTTTGGAGCACTCATCTCACAATTAAGGGGATTGTTTTGTGTTGGGGATTGAATTTTAGCAGCTGTCATGTCTTACAGAGAGGCTCCAGGCACTTTTTAAAGAAGTTTTATTCCATTTGGAGGGGAAATGGGGATAAAGAAGGAGCTCAAGTGTGACCCTGTTGTGTTTTGCAGTTGTCCGACAGCGTCATCGATCGGATGAAGGAACCTTCCCCACCTGGGAGACAGCACCGAGGATCAGGTGCAGGTTTGCTCCTGGTTTTCTGCTTTTAATGTGAAAAAAGGAATCAGATGTGCTCTTCAGAGCATTGTAATGAACTCATTGCCCTTTTGCTGAGATGATTTTTTTGACATTAACTTTTCGGCTCATCTTTAGCTTGTAGACTTTTAGAGGAGTTAAATTCCTCTTTGTTTTCCTCTGGCTGACATTCAAGTGTAAAACACAAATTAGACTTGGCTTTCCACGCTGTTATCCATTGTTAAGACTTAAAAAACCCCAAAACACCGCAGAACAAGCAAATATCCAAATATGTCTTGAGTTCTGAAGTGCAAATTCTTGGTTATTTAATCAAAACTGACTTTTATTGTAGCAAGGTTCTGCTGAAATACACTTATGCAAACATGAAAAGGAGAATATGCTCTTTTCCTACCCTGGAATGGTGGAAATAAGTGATTTACAGCTCACATAGATGGATGGCTTTCTTAACTTCTTATATTTCATTATTGAGGGCTGTTGAAATGCATCAAACCTCGTGCCAGGAATTCTCTGCTCTAATTTAAAATCCTTCAGCACGGCGAGCCCACCGCAGCTGCTGCAGGAGCGAGGAGCAGTGGCAGAGATTGGAACAGGTGATTTGTGGGCTCCCTGAAACCTGCAAAGTTCAAGTCAGGCTCTTACCAGTGCTCCAGAAATGTTCACAATGGCAGAATTCCCCAAGGGCCTTTTGCCTTGATAGTTTGAGAAAAGCCCAGCAAACTCAGCACTGATTGAACCCAGGTCCTGTGGCAGCCTTGCAGCAGGATTTGACTGAACAGAATTCGGCATTTTCCTTCCTTCTGGAGCATAAAGTTGGTTTCCTGTGGCTTTATTGGAGGGGTCTGTATCCCAGAATCCCGGAGTGGTTTGGGTTGGAAGGGACTTTAAAGATCCTTTCATTCCAACCCCCTGCAATGGGCAGGGAACCACGGACAGGGAATCTTCTTTTTTTAATTTTTTAAATAGTAGCTTTTTCATTTGTGTCCCTGTATTTCACTGTGGTGAAGAAATTATTGTAGATAAAGGATTTTTATGGAACAGCAGTTGCATGTCTTACCTGCTTTCCCTGTGGTGTTTGGTGCTCATTATTAAATGTGAATGATGGGAATAGTGAGCAAGCTCCTGGGATTTTGGGGTGTGGGAGGGCTGTAGCACCCCAGGATTTCTCTGCTAATTCACACTGTTGCATATCTTGAGCTTTCATTTTTGTTTCTCTTTGTGTGTGGGAAGTAGTGCATTTCATTTTTTTTTGTTGGTTAGCTGGTTTTTTTTTGTTTGTTTGGGGTTTTTTTTTTTGTTATTTTTATTTCTTGAAAGACTTGAAGTGAGTCCAAAGTTCATCGGGGGGATGGAGCACGTCTGCTACGAGGAAAGGCTGGGGACAGTTGGGATTGTTCAGCCTGGAGAAGAGAAGCTCTGGGGTGACCTCACGGTGGCCTAAAGAAAGATGGAGAGAGACTGGGGACAAGGCCTGGAGGGACAGGAGCCAGGGAATGGCTTCCCACTGCCAGAGGGCAGGGATGGATGGGATCTTGGGAAGGAATTCCTGGGCTGGGCTGGAATTCCCAGAGAAGCTGTGGCTGCCCCTGGATCCCTGGGAGTGTCCAAGGCCAGGATGGATGGGGCTTGGAGCAGCCTGGGACAGTGGAAGGTGTCCCTGCCCATGGCAGGGGGTGGAATTAAAAGCTCTTTAATGTCCCTTCCCATCCAAACCGTTCCAGGATTCCATGAATTGCTCAAACTTCTCAAGCTTGAAAAACCTTAAGAGTATTTTTCCTTTAAGAGCTTGTGATTTTGGTGAAGTGCTTCTGGATCCCATGCAAACAACACTTTACAAAAATAAGAAAAGATGTCTAGAGGGAGAAACATCAGAGCTCTTAAACCCAGCCCTTTCTTCAAGGCAAGCCTTTGACAGCTTTTGGTGGAGGAATAATGGCTTAGGTTACATGAAAGAATTTGTGTCTTGTTGCTTGCCAGTAATGATGAATTTATTGACTTCAGTTTGGGGTCAGAAAATGAAATTACATCCACTTACACTGAAATCTGACATCTAATGACAATGTTTTAAAGCATCCCAGCTTGCCTGGCTCACTTGCTGGCTTCCGAGTAATATTAAATGCACTAAAATATTTAACAAGTGTAGAATCTCTCAAGTCTGTCTGTAATTCCTAAAGCAATATTGATGGAAAGCAATTTGGTCAGACAATGAGGTGTTTTTTTTTCTTTTTTCCCTGGGTGTGTTTTATACCTAAAGCTTCAGACAGAGGAAATAGTTTAGTTCATTTTAACTTAGTGGATACTGGAAAAACTAATAGTTTATTAGGGTAAAAAAAGAAGCAGAAATGCTTAAATTATCGAGAGTCTCAGCCTCTCAGACAGCCATTCTTTCCCCTTTGCAGAAACAAATTCTATTAAGGGCCCAGAGGGTTTTTCTCCTTTTTTAAAACTGTATTTATTATTACGTTCTCATGAGGAGAAATCAGCCAAGGCCCTGTGTCACAAAATATTGTGTAGGGGTGTAGTAAAATGAGCCCTTCTGTGCCTCCTCGGGAGCTGGGTTACACCTCGCTTGTTTTCATGGATTAATTCTTGTGGATTGGTGTCTTTTTTTTTGTGCTGGTGTCTGGTTTTGGGTGGAGTTGCAGCGGCTCTGGATACCTTGTGCCAGTCAGAAACATGGAAAGGTATTACTGGGATGTTCAGGAATGAGGATTTCAAGTGTTGGGTTCTAATTGGAGACAAAGCCAGGATTTAGCTGAACTTTAGGAGAACAAACTTCACCTTTTGGTTGTGGGGTCACATAGGAGAGAGCTCTCAGGGGTACATTTGGGGAAGGTCCGAGATCCTTAAGGACAACTTATTCCAGGTGCATGAGCAGCACTGAGGAAAATGACTGCATCCATTGGGGCTGGGCTGGTGAAAAGGGTGAAAATGAGGCCAGCATGAGGTGGAAGCAGAGAGAGACTGGGGAATGAGTGGATTTGAGGATCAGCAGAAGGCAGAGGTGTCGTTCACCTCACCTGCAGCCACGTGTTCAGCTGTCCCTCCCCGTGTTCCTGCAGGTTAGGAATAACTCCTGCAGGTTAGGAATAACTCCTGCAGGTTAGGAATAACTCCTACAGGTTAGGAATAACTCCTGCAGGTTAGGAATAACTCCTACAGGTTAGGAATAACTCCTGCAGGTTAGAAATAACTCCTGTGGCTGCTCCCACCCTGAAGGAGTCAGCGATCCTGGGATTTGGGGGTGGAAATCAGTTTGCTCAGTGCCACGGAGCATTTTAATCCTTAAAAGGTGGAGAGGGCCCACTGTGATCACCTGGATTTGTGCAGCCCAAGGGAACATGGCTGAGAACTTCAACACCAGAGGCATTGCCCTCGTTCCTTGTTTGTTTTTAGGATAATTTTTTTAAAATGGAATGTTTTTGAAGAGTTGCAGCATGTCCTGATGATATCAGTAACTACAGATAGTTGGATACTGCGTGAAAAACTGAATTAAAACTCGAAGGTCTCAGGAGAAATGTTGTGGGAGGCTCTGCACTATTGCTTGTGAGAATTATTTTGTGTTTTCAGTTTTTGTGAGCACCTGGAGGTTTACAGAGTTGGGCTGAATTTCTGCCACTTAAGCAAGAATCCTCTGCAAATAAAGCCTGGCAGTTCTTTGCTATGTAATGTATTAATTGCTTCCATCCACCTTTTTGTTCCAACAGCACTTCTTCTCTGCATGAACTGAAAGGTGAAATAAACTGACATTTGTGATGTTACTTTCTAGAATTCCTCTTATTTTTAGAACAGGAAAAAACCAGAGGTTTGGCAGTGCCTGGGTTGATTCCCTTTGCTGTGAGACACCTGGAAAGCTCAGGAAGTTCCTGACATGGATATTCCACCTTCTCTTCCTGCAGCAGGAGCCAGGAGAGCTTAGGTTTCGCTTTTGATTGTGTTTATTTGCCCTCCTCTACTTGCAGCTCTGGGAAGTCTTTCTAAAAAGTGTTTTAAACTTGTTCTGGAAACCTGTAATAAATCCAGAGGGACCCTCAGGCAACACTGAGGTGGTTGTGGATCACTGATAGCCTGGAAGGCCATGATTTGCTTGTTATAAATTAATATTAATAATAATATCCTGCTACTTAGTTGTCACAGAGTTCCTTGGAGATGACTTTTTGTTGCAGTGATGTGCCTTGATGTCCTTTGGGTTAAAGGTACTGACGGCAGTATTTTATTATCCGAGGGTGAAACGTCTTGTAACTCCTCAGCCTGCTCAAGGTGCCGGAGTTTTAGTGCTGTCAGTGGAACAGCAAATCCTTACTGGAGCCTGACATTCCTGGCACTGGATTGCAGGAGAAGAGGGAAGATGGAATTGTGCACAGGAGGTGGAGGAAGTGCTGCAGAAATTGAAGTTTTTGCTGTCTGTGGCACGTGCGGGGTGTTCTGTGGGTGCTTTCAGGTGGCTCGGTAAGCTCTTGTCAAATGGTGCTGAAATTCCAGTGAAAAACAGGCAAATCATGGGAGCTGAACATGGAAAATATCCATAATTGTGTAAAAGGAATGTGCCCCATCCCTGGCAGTGTCCAAGGCCAGGTTGGACGGGGCTTGGAGCAACCTGGGATAGTGGAAGGTGTCCCTGCCCATGGCAGGGGGTGGAACTGAAGGACCTTTAAGGTCCCTTCCAACCCCAACCATTCCATGAACATCTAGAACTTGATGGATTTTCAGCTTGCAAAGTGGGAATGAAAAGCTGGAATGTGCTGAGTAGCTCTCTGGTGCTGTATTCCCAACATATTTGTGTGATTTGTGTATATTTGTGTGATTCCAGAGCAGCATTTCAATTCTCCACTGAAGCACCGTGGTTGGGATTTCAGCAGCCCTGCACCTCTGGGCTGCCTGGTTCAGTTGCTTTTCGAGTGCTGAGACATCCCATGGAACGAGGCATTTTACACTGAAGGCGAGCAGGAATGAAAGGCAAAAGGTGTTGGAACATCTCCTGCAAATGTGGTGTTTTTAACCTATAATTAATGTTACAATGAACCTCATCTGCTCACGTCTGTTATTATCCTGATGTGGTGTGCAGTGATCTGAACCACCAGAAACTCCCTACAAGAACAATTTATAACTAAATATACCTAAATAAGCTCCAAGAAATGACATTTGTGTTAACATTAACCTGGAGTTTGACACGATACAAATTTGGGTTGGTTGAAGACAGTTTTTCACGATGAAGGTGGGGAGGCCCTGGCACGGGTTGCCCAGAGAAGCTGTGGCTGCCCCTCGATTCCCTGGAAGCATCCAAGGCCAGGTTGGAACAAGCTGGGATAGTGGAAGGTGTCCCTGCCCATGGCAGCGGGGACTGGGCCAGCTGAAAAGTCAAAAGTCCGTCCCAAACCATTCTGGGATTCTGTGTTCCTCTGATTGTGCAGTTGAAAGGCCAGGCCAGATGTAGCAAGGGTTTCTCTGTCTCTCCCTTCCTCTCTCTCTCTCCCTTTCTTTCCTTGGAATGAAATAATCCTGCTCAACTTCAAATGGGAAAAGTGGGCCCTGTGTGGGAGGTGTTTAAGGCTGGAATTGCAGCGCGTTATTCCCAGCCCCCCTTCAGCTCCCACTGTTGCTTTATTTGTTGTTATTCAGTGTTGGAAAGGGAACTAAAGAAATGAATTCTGAGGTCTCCAAGGGTTCTGCAAATGGAGGAGTTCAGTTTTTCAATCTGTGGGATTGAGCTGTGGTTTTGTTTTGTTTCCCTACATGAGGGCCAGGGCGAAAGCCAATTTATCCCATGAATATTGTCAGATACCAGGGGGGCATTTAATTGATTTCAAGGTTTCTTATTTTACAACTGATGGAGAGCTTAGGCTATTCCAGATGGAATTTGAAGGAAGAGCCCTGGATGTGCCAGGTCCTGTCCTCACACGTGCAAGTAAAGAGGTCTCAGGCACACTCACTGCAGTGACAGTCACTTTCTTCTATAGTTTTTGCCTTTTACAAATGATTTTTCTGTGTGTGGCTACTTGCAGAGAGGCAGAATTTATTTTTCAAGGAGCCTTCATTTAGAAGTGTCGCTTTTTGTTTCCATCTATTCTTAGAAACAGGTAATTTATATGTACTGCCTTCCACGTGCTTTTCGGGTCTACGGTGGATTTGGGGAAATTAAATTTCATGCTATTCTGCTTTAGGCTGCCTGTGCTCTGTGAGGGTTTGCTGAGTGCACACGTTGGCTCTCCACCTCTTGTGTAGCACACAAATAAAGGGATTTTTGTCGTAGCTGCTGTTTAACAAGCACATCCAAAGTATTTGCTCAGCGATGACTTGTGAGTTAAAAGTTAAAACCTCCTGCTTTTTACTGTGGGAGCAGAAGATTTGTGCTTGTTAAGGCATCATCTTCCAGTGCTTAGCAGGAAAATCGTGTTGGAAAACAACTCTTGGTGACTGGTGTGTGATTCTTGTATTAACTTCTACTAAGCTCAGTTCAGGAGGAAGAATTAAGGCTGGGCACAGTTCATGGAGCCCTTTGCAAAACATGAGGAAATGAGGAGTTTTAAGGGCTGAATCTTTATGCGTTTATGGATGGAAGTGGTGCCGTTGCCTTTTAGTTCTGAGTAAATTGTTTTGTAGTTCAGTCCTGGTAAAGCTTTAGGACTTTGAGCTCAGCCTTAGGCTGAGCTTGCTGAAAATGCATCCAGAGTTTATCTGCTGTTTATGAGCCAGACTTGTGTGGTGGGGCTTTTATGTATGTTTAAATTGATTAAAAACCTATCTAGCAACGTGTTTTGTTTTTTTTTTCCTTTCAGTTTTTCTTAATTTCAGTTACTTTATCCATTAGAAATCAGAATTTGATGGAAGAAAATGCCTGTTTGGGGCACATTTGTCATGGTCTTTGTTAGAAATCTCCCATGTGTGTTCTTGCAGAATTGGCTGTGTTCTGTCCTATCCCTCCTTTGTCCTTCAGAGACCTTCCTGGGATTATAGGTCAGAAAGCCCAGATAGTTGGCTCAGATAAAGAGCTTTGTAATTTAAGGGGTGATTGGAATAAAAGTCATTTGGAGCAGTTTGAATGATTTTTTTTTTTTTAAATTTTAAAGAACAAAATAAAAAATATTGACAGTTTTAATGAGAAAAACCCAACGAGTAAATTAGAGCTGTTTGATTTCACCAACACAAGTCTTGATAGCACCAAGCACGGAAATTGCCATTCTGCTGTGTGGGATCCTCTCTGGTTTTATAGTACAATAGTTATTCTCATCCAAATTTATCTTTCCACTGACTGAAGGAGCAGAGGAGTTTAAGTGCATTTGTTTCCTTTGTATTATTGAAAAATAGCACTTGTTCGATGTAACACGACTTCAGCAGCACGAGGAGACCTCCAAGTAATAAAACCTTTTGGTTTTAATAGTAAATTGCTACTTTTCTTCCCATCCCGATTTATTTACCAGGGAGAGACTCCTCAGTGTGGTAGAAAAGAACACTTTAAACGTACGATTTAATCGCATTAAGATGGAAAGGAAAGCTTTGTTTTATTCTTTCATCTTCAGGCTGCAGCAAAGTGTTCCTGAAGCTCTTCATCACTTGTCAGCTGAGGCAGGTTAAGTGTTTTGTTGGTGCTGCTGCTTGAAAGCTTTGTGCTGTTGTTTTTTAGTTAAACAGGAGGTACCACTTAGACTCCTTTTCCTCAGCCTCAGGGGAATGGGAAAAACTTTTTATTGCCACAGGTTTTTTTTCCCCATCCTGCTTTGCTTGTTTTCTGAACTCTCTGACTTTCAGTGGTGTCATCTTAAAAGGTTTGGGCAACACCACGCTGAAAATGGGGCTTCGGATATTCCTGCCTGCTGGTTGAAATCTAAATTTAAGAAGTCATGAAAGGACATTTCTTCCCTTTTTTTGCAAGGTTTGTTGTGTGCCTCTGGCAATGCTTCACAGAGCCAATTTATCAGATTCTCATTTTTAGCTTCATTAACCATGTTTGATTTCACCTCACGTTAATCACCTAAAAACAAGCATTTAATCTCAGCTGCTCTTTTAGGGTGGGAGGTGGTGGTTCTTCCCAGAAAGGTTCTGCTTCTCCTTAATCTCTGGAGCGTCTTACTGAAGTAGTTGAGTGCTTCGTCCAAGATGCTTCACTTCTTGTTTTTTCCTTTTCCTCCCCCTTTCCCTCCCCCTTTTTTTCCCCTCCCCCTTTTTTCCCCT
>VXBT01008030.1:126329-202694 GCA_013400235.1 Oriolus oriolus | reverse complement strand
CCCCTTTTTTCCCCTCCCCCTTTTCCTCCCCCTTTTCCTCCTTCCATGAGAGGGAGGCAGTTTATCCTTGAGAACGCTCTCAATTATCTCTGATGCCACTAATTGACATTTGTCAACAAGGGGAGATGACACCAATTTAGGAAATGTAAGAAGGAAAAAAAATAATATCTGGAGAAATGGGTAGGAAGAATTAAAAGGCAGCGGTTATCTAGAAGAGTGGTTTTGGTGTTAATCAGAAACCTAAGGAAGCTGGAATTTCTGGAGGAGCACCACTTGTATCGCATCACTTTGGTCAAAATTTGGTGGCTCTTGTGTTTCTGTGCCAGCATTGAACACATTTATTTTTGCTTTTATTCTCCTCTGTTTGCAGAAGAAAAGAGAATGTTCTACTCAAAGTGAACCTCGGGAATTCCTGAATTACCTGGGAACATCTCAGTGATAATCAGATTATTCTTTCTCTTTCAGATTTTCATATTTCACCTCTTACAGCCTCTTTTTTTTCCCCCTGTAGTACCTTGGTTTTCTTTCTGCTCTCAACTTGTAGCAATAAAAAGCCCCCATTTGTAGTAAGCAGTGCATCAGCTGAGACCAATAGTTTGTACAAGTGATTTTTATTAGCAGATCTCACTGCAAATCATTAAAAATGCAGGTGTTGGATTAATGTCGTTGTGAGAATTTCAAGCATTTCAGCATTACCCTTTATTTTATACAATTTCTGAATAATGGAAATAACCATGAACATCATAAATACCCATTGTTTACAGCCTGTTTTCAGTTATTATTAAAAGCAGCAATACAGAGCTGAATATTGGGCTGAAAACACATTTTGAAGTTGACAATACCGTAGCTATGTGCTGATAATTCAATAAAAAAAGCTGGTTTTGCTGGAGTTGGAGAAAAAGCATCAAAATGTGTGTGATCACTTCCACTTTCCTTGAGAGAAATAAATCCCTGTGCTTGTGCACAGAGTTATTGAGGGGGCACATATTTGAAATGTGAATATTGGCTATTTCTAAGCTGACTTCTTGAGTCCTACCGTTAATAATGAAATAAATGTTTTCCCACTCGGTCACTAAATTCACTTCCAGATTATTCTCCAAAATAAACAAGGTGCTAGATGGGGTGTTGGAATCTGGAAATGTTGTCCTCAAGGCATCAGGAAATACTTGGAAATTCTCCTGTGCTTCCTTTTTTAAGTGATTCTCGTGTTCAGGACGTTGTACAAATGTTGTTTAAATTCTTTCCCTTGTACCTTCTCCGGTCAGCAATTCCAAGCCTGAACGTGCTGGAGTTTCCATCTGAGCCGAATAAACAAATTCCCCAATTCTGGTTTGCTCTGCTCTGGTGGATGCTTTGTAGCAGCCTCTTGTTATAACCTGGCTGAATGGACAGGAGATGAGATTTGAGCACACACCACAACAGCTGCTAAAGATCCACTTATTTCTCCCTGCTGGTTTCTTTGTACCCAGTTTGAGATGAAGTGATTGCTTTCAGGATTTGTGCAGCCTTTCGGCGCCCATGGCATCGATAAATGAAATTAGGACTTGAGACGGAGATAGTCGCCTTTTTTTTTATTTTTGCTCGATATTCAGCTTCTACTGGAAAATTTTTTTAAGCCTTTTAAAATTTAGCGCTCAGGTGTTAAATGGCTTTAAATGTGCAGTGTGGAAGTTTGATATCCTGATTTATCTTCCCGTGCAACTCCCAGCACTGAGAAATCTGTTTAATGGGATCAGCGGAGGTATTGACGAGTGTTATCTTTGGGTGAAACACTTTTTTCTTTCATTAACCTTCACCTGTAAGGACACTTTCACTGCTTGTTTTTTTCACAGGATTATGGACTCTGATGTTGTTCTCTCCCTTCTCTCCCAGAATAGCTTTAAAGTTATTAACCAGTTTAAAGCTTTATTATTTATAATTTTATAATTATTATTAATAATTGAAAGCTTTAAAGTGTTAGCCAGTTTTAGCCACAGAGGCAGATTTCTCAAGGATAATTAATTTATTCACATGTTTTTTGGAATCTTGCCAGTGGATTGGTGTCAATGGCACTGTTGCGGAGGTTTGTGGAATTCATAAAAACTTCCTCAGGGATATGCTCAGATGGGGAAAATTCATAGTGGATGTTGAGCTGCTACAGAATGGTGACAAAAGTCTCTCTTAAAACACCTTTTCCATCATTATTGTCCACTTGCTTTTTCCATCATTCCTGTCTTTTCCTGGTTTAATTGTAGATTTGCTACTCTGAATCCCTCCTGCTTCCCCTTCTACCTTATCAGTGCTTTCACAGTTCTGCATTATCCTTTCCATCCTCCTTCTTGCTGGATTTCTTCACTCGTTTAGCTTGGAAAAGACCCTTAAGATCATGGAATTATAGACTGGTTTGGCTTGGAAGCACCTTAAAGATCATTTTGTGCCATGGGCAGGGACACTTTCTGCTATCTCAGGCTGCTCCAAGCCCTGTCCAGCCTGGCCTTGGACACTTGCAGGGATCCAGGGGCAGCCACAGCTCCTCTGTGCCAATGTCACCACCTTAAATAAAGAATTTATGTCACACGCGTTTGATCTGTGACATCAAAGAACAGCTGGACGTGGCACTTAATGAATGGCTTTAATTAAACATGAGTTATAATGAGTGGTGGGTGCAGGTTTGGGGTGTGCTGCTATGAAAAGCAGAGTAACCTGCCCCACAAATAGTTGGAATGTGAACATTTGACAGTAAAATTCTGTGCCTGAAGCCTGTGTTCCTGCCCATGGGAAGGTATAAAAATACCCTCCCTCAATGCCTTTGTGACAGTGATGAGCAGCTTTGTGATCTCCTTATTCCTGCCCAAAGTGGCTCCAATCCAGAGCTGAAATTGAGGAAAATTGACTTTTCAGTGCCACCGATAGTGCACAATCACAGCTGGAGATTCCTCCTTAGAGGTGATGGTGGTAGATGAAGTGAACATCAAAATTTGCTATTTTTGGAGCCCTGGCAGTGCAGGGAGGCCCATTTGGGAGTGTTGGACTGAGCAGGAGTGGTTGGCAATTCTTTGCCATTAGTGGTGACTTCTAAGAGATGGTTCAGTGAAAAAACCCTTTTTTACTCACCTGCTACGTGTAAAAATACATAATTATTTCCCTGTCCTCTGCAGTGGTAGAAGGAGTTTGTTGAAATACATGTGAAAGAATTTAAAACAGATTTTGTCCAAGAAGATGAAAAGGACAGCAGTAAATTTCCCTGCACTGTCAGATAAAATATCTTTACAATAAACTTCTGAACCATAAAGATCAGGAACTGGACAACTTAAATTGTCCTGAAAGGGCACCCCATGCTTAATCCTCTTGAAAGCAGAATCATCAAATCCTTCTTATCGTTGCTTACAATATGATTATTTTTTTTTTTAATGTTGAATTACGGAATCCTGATGCTTTCATCCATTGTATTCCATGAGAAAAGCCTTCCCGTGTGTGTGGAGTAGGGATTTCTAAAACAGCTGAAATGGGAATTTTCTCCACTGCTGTATTCAGTCTAAGGCAGGGATACTATTTTCAAGGGGTGTGATACTTCTGTTTCATTCTTTTTGTTAATTAGTTCAAATTAACAGGAGGGCAACATGAGTTATGGCTAAATAGCTGCTGAAATGAGTTATTATCTCTAAATTTTCTTACAGAGGTGGGGGAGAAAGATGGGTTATGGAGAAGGTTTGGTTGAAATCACTCCCTCCCTTCCAGGGCCATTGAGAACGATTGAAAAAGTAACATTAAAATCCCACGTAGTCATTTATCCACACAGCAGGAGTTCCTGCAGAAACTAAAAATCAGGGGAATTTTTAGCTGGCTTTTTTAATTCAGTGCACTTATTGGTGGGAAACACCTGATTTTATGGGCTCTCACCTGTTTTGAGATGTACTGAACATATTTCGTGTTTCTTCTCTCGCGCGACGTCCCTGTGTGTGTCACCTGCTCACCAAATTTACATCCTCTAAAACAGGGTATTTCAAAATATCAGAAATACGTCAAACCCACCTATTTTTGGGCGTGTGAATCTCAGAAATGAATTAGTTTTGTAAAACAGAGCTGTTCTCACAGGCAGGTACAACCTAATTCAAAGAATCACAAGGGAAAACCTCCTGATCCTGTTTTTTCCAGCCCCCTCATAAATCCAGTGTGATTTGCTTTATCCCAACATTAACAGGATACTGAAAGGAGAATATTCCAAGTAGAATAGGAACTAACTTTGTTTTGTTACTTCTAGACCACGCACTGTCTTGCTTCTAATTGAAATTAGTATAAATTGATTGATACCCACATTTACATTGGAAAATAGAGAATGTCATTATGCAAGAGCGCCTTTGGAAAGTAAAATATTAAATGTTTTTAAATTATGCACACTTAATTGCATCGTTTTTGTGTTTCATTATCCTGTGCAGGGGTCTGAAATATTCCTGCACATTACCAGTATTTAACAGTTAATACAAATTTCTGTCCTTGGAGGGGAGCTTTGTTTGTACTGAATTCCTGATGGGAGGAAGTTTCTGGAATTGGAGATTTCAGTGGAAAAGTTGCTGGGTGTGTTGGTTGTTAAATTTGTATCAGTCTGAAAGTAGAGTTCGTTCTTGAGAATGCTCTTTAAAAATAATAATATTTAAGAAAACCCACAACAGTTTAAATGCTGGGTTTTGAAGCAAATAAATGACTTTTTAAATGTTTTTAGGGTTTTCTTTCTGCTGCTGGGCTGAAAGGATGGTTCATTATTGTTTTCATTGAGTGCAAGGCTGATTTGGGTTATTTATAAGGTTAAAGATCAAGCACAAGAGTGTCTGAAACCCACTAAATTTAAAAAATAATTCTCTGCCAGCAATACTTGATGCACTTTAGTTACAACATTTTCCTGTTTCCTCTCCTGTGGTGCTCCCAGCAAATCCAGGGCTCTTTGAGAACTAAAAATTAAGGGAAGCAGAGTAGATTTCATGGTGTCATTGTCTTCCCACCTGATCTAAACACATCAAATACATTTCCTGCAGCTTTAATCAACGTTGAAATCATCTCTTCCACTATCCCAGTTTGCTCCAAGCCCCGTCCAACCCAGCCTTGGACAATTCCAGGGATGGGGCAACCACAGCTTCTCTGGGCAACCTCTTCCAATACCTGAGGAAAGAATTTCTTCCTGTTGATATTGAAGATTTTTGTGTGACCTCTGGAATTTAGATATGGACCAAACCGGAGCTTTTATTACGCAGGAAGAATAAATCAAGGCAATTTGCATATTGCGATATTTGCGTTTTACACATCTTAAGCTGAAATGTGGGAAAAGTGTTTTAGTCGTGGAAGACCTCTGATGTGTGTGAGCTGGGAAGGCACCAGGCACGTGGGCTTCCTGATCCAATATTTATGAGCGTTAATGCACAATTCGGAATTTTCCTGGTGACATCTTCATCGATTCCTCCAAAGCTGCCAGCAGCTGAGGCCGATGATGAGGCTGAAGGCAGCCCCGAGGTGCCCTGTCCCAAAGGAGCTGGGGAATGTCCCTACTCCCAGGGATGAGAGAACTTCCCCTTGGATGGGATCTGTGGTTTGACTGCCCTGGTGGTGTTGTCAATACCAGATGCCAGAGGTGAATGGAAGAAACTGCAGGGATTCACTGGGAATTGGCTTTTCCAGCACAAAAAGGAGTCTTCCTGTGGCTGGCAGTGGTTGGGAGATACCTTGGAGCTGTGTTTTCTGTTTGGGGAACGTTTCAAAGGGATTGTTGTGTTAAATCCATGAATTTTGGTGGAACTGAAAGAGATTTTAGCAAAGCTTCTCCTGGCTTGAAGTGTGGTGTGGAAAGACTGATTGAACACAGTGGTGGAGGAAGTGTGGAGGTGCCTCATTTTTGACTAATATTTCATATTCTTTAATTCTTTACACCCTCTTTTCCCCTTCAGCCTTCTTTCTTTCTCATGTGGAGCAAATCCAGAGGAGGCCACTGTTGGTAGAGTTAGCAGGGACCAAAGATGTGGCAGCACAGCAATCCAGCGAGAGAATGAATCATTTATTAATTTTACAGTATCATTTATATATCCTAGTTCCATAAAGCAATTGGACAGTGTTCACACTCCCTCCAGAGTGATTGGTCTAAGGTCTTAGACACCCATTTAAAAATATTATGTTACTGTACCCAAAACATAAGTGAAAAACAGCAGGTATAAGAGTTTTTTACAAAAACCTATCTTACTGTTTACATAGCTTGCATAGCAAAGGAGAACTCTCACAGAATTAGTGCAAGGAGATGGAAAAATCTCTCTGCTTAGCAGCCTTTCAGTATCCACAGGCCACGAATTTGATCAGGAGCACCTTTGCTACAAAGACAGGTTGAGGAAGCTGGGGCTCTTCAGCCTGGAGAAGAAAAAAAGGTTGTGTAGAGATCTTGGAGCGACCTTCCAGTATCCTGCAAGGATCTTCACTGGACAGCATTTTGCTTTTAAATAGCAAGCTTAACTAGAAAAACAGAACTAGAAAACAGAACTTGGCTTTTTTGTTGTGTTGGTTTGATTGGTTTTGTTTTTTTTTTTAATTCATTAGCTGAACATTACCTAGCTAAGTGTTTTCTAAAAGGCATTTGATTGTATCAAACCGAAGTGTCTCTTCATTAATAACTCAATGCACCTGCCCTTTCCAGAGAATTTAGGGAAGGTGCCTGCTAATAAATGCTGTTTGCATTAATGGTTTTTTGCCAAATGCGGGGCTAATGGCCAGATTCCCAGCTCTGCAGGCTGGAAGTTATTTGGATAATTTGTCCATCTCACATTCCTGATTTCTCAAGCTAACATTTCTGAGCCTGCAGGTGTCTGCTTTCCCTGAGGTTTGTTGTTTACTGCTCGGGGTGTAATCCTGACATCCTGCTGATTGTTTCTTTTCCGTGAAGCAACTGCTTTAGAGAGAGAGAGGAAAAAAGGTACAGATTTGGATCTTGTGATTAGCAAGGGCAGAGGAATTGGAGTCAAATACTACAAGAGTTGTAAAAATCTTCATGTACCAAACTGTTGTAGACCTGGAGGATAAAAGTGCTGATGGTTCCTCAAGAATTGGCATCACTTGAAGCTTTGCTCCCATCCTGCCCATGGGTGGCCTCTGGAGTTCCAAGGCAGAGCACATTTTATGCATCTGAAACCACAGGAGCTGCTGGGAAGTGAGAAGTCCTTCAGTCCCTTTTGCTCCTCTGTCTTTGTTGGTTGTCCCTGTAACTATCCAAAGCCTTTTGGACCCTGGGAAATACATTGGATTTCTGGTTCCTTATTTGCCTGATTTTGAAGCACAAGTGGGAGAATAAATACAAAGGGTTAAGCAAATGGCTTTGCACTCTCTTTGTAAATATATTTTTAATGGAAATTGGGATTTGTGTCCTTTTAAAAAGGTGGTAGAATACGCCTTTTTCAGACTTGCCAAAGGATGTTGGATGGATTGGAATCTCGGTGTCTCTTGTCTGGAGAAGACTGAATGGAGAAATGTTGAAATCTGCTTTTTCACAAGGGTATGTAGTGACAGGACAAGGGGTGATGGCCTTAAGCTGAAGGAGGGTGGGTTTAGATTCGATATTAGGCAGGAATTGTCTTTTGAACTTTTCATAAAGAATAAGTGGATAAATAAGAAAAGTCAGGGTGCTGTATCCCAGAGGCCACGAAAATGGCCAAGCCTCCTTGTGCCTGTGCAGTCCCTGCTTGGTCTGCCCAGATCCTGGCAGGAGCTTTCTGGATTTCATCACTGCTGACCCTGTCTGGATTCCAGACTCCCACCAAAGCCTTTCCCTCAGTGCCCTTGATGCCTGGGGTGGCCACCTAAAAACAGACTAGACAGGAATAAGGGAATAAAGGCAGGGATTTATTGGAAGGACCTTCAAGGTGCACCCTGGGAGGGTCAAAGGTGACACCCAAGATGGACCCCGGGTCACGGGTTCTTCACACTTTTATAAGTTTGGTCCATTTGCATATCAGGGTTAATTCTCCAGTTATAACCTCAGTTCATGATGTGATTACCTCAAGTTTGCCCCCCTTCAGAAGCTTTTGAGTTTACACATTTTGGGGCCTGGTGTCCTTGAGGAGCGGACCTGGCGAGGTTTGTTTTGTCCAAGCAGCATGAGAGAACAGCAGCTGACAGGCCCCACGGAACTTCAGAGTTCCACACTGGGCGGTACGGGATTTGAAAAATACAAAAGTTAAAACCTAAGGCATCACCCTCCACAGCTGGACAGGGGAGAGAAAATAGAATTAATAGAATTGCCATGGAATCTCGTGGGAATCTCAGCTCTGGAGCAGCTGCTGCCCCTCGTGCCCTGCCCTGGCTGTCTGCAGGCCTGTTCCTCCCATGTTCTCCCCCTCCTCTGCTCTGGCCACAGTTCCAGCTGCACAGAACTTCTGTTTTTCTTCTTGAAGCCGTTATCGCACGGGCATCACCACCATTCCTGCTGACCCAGGAATCCTGGAGCTGGCTGGAATTGGCTCTGCTGGACGTGGAAGAAGCTCCCAGCAGCCGCCCCTGTAGCCCCTGGTACCAAACCCTGCCCACACCAACCCGATGTCGGGGCTGTTCCGCGGAGCAGTTCGGTGCCTCTCAGAGCCTTGTGCAGCCTCAGCATCCACAGGGGGTGCTCCATTCCCATTTTCCCCCTGCTTTTCCGTTCCCATTATCGCAGGAGAGCGCTGCCAATCGGACGCCCATCCCCTCGGCTCTTCCCGGCTGCAGCGCTGCGGGGTTTGGAGCGCGTTCCCATTACCGCCCATCTCCCCAAATTGGTTGGTGATGGGAGCTGTGCATTAAACACTCTCACACTCAGGGGGTGACTTTTTGTGCTCCTGTAGGAGCAGGGAAAGCCTTGGGATGCAGTGAATCCTAAATGTACTTGCCTGAAAATCTTGCCGGTTTGTCTGCTCTGGGATGAGCCTGACACTGATTTCAGTATCCTGAGGAATTTTGGATATTAAAGGGGGTGGTGGTGGGAATGGCTGTGCAATAATAATTCATATTTTAGCAGTCTTGCACTCCCCAGGTTTAACATTTTCCAGTAGTTCAGTGGTCAGCTGTGTTTTTAATGCCCTGTAGTGTGAGCAGAGATGGCCATCAGAAATGTTACTGCTTTATTTAGAAACATTCTTTTCCTGATCCTCTCTCAAATAAATTATCTTTTCTCTTTTTAAATGCTTCTTCCCCTAGAACAAATCCCTCCTTGTAGAGCTGCAATTATTTTTTTTTTTTTTTTAAACTGAAACATCATAAAGCTCCCATTTGGGAGCTACCCAATTATATCTTACAATAATTCCATTGAATGATCTATAGCTCCACTTTTATTCCCTATTAGTATTTGGCTGATCAATGGGCAGCCTAATTGATTGTTAAGGTCAAATGTCTTTATTGGCTGGTGCCCGAATCTTTCCTCATTATGACATAAACCATCCTCTGGTCTGCTGGAGTTCTTGTCCTCGTTTTTGTACCCCAGAACCATAAATTTCATCATGTAGGTGCTGGTGAACAAGATAATTAATGTCAGTTGAGATAATCCCAGTAAAACGGGGGTTTGCTTTTTCACCCAGGTTTGTAGTAGAGATCTGTTCAAAGGTTCCTATTTCCCTCTGAATTTTTCATTTTAATCTATTTTTAGGCTGGGGTCTTACTTGTAACTCACAAGTTTCCCCCCACTTGTCCCTGTGTTTCTGTGATCTCAGCATTTCCTGGGCCTGGCACGATGGATATCGATTCCTGCTGCTTTTCCTAAGATGTTTATAACTGGATTAGTTGGCCAAGACTCCCATAAAGTTGATGAAGCTGCTTCATTCATTCATAGAACTCTTTTGCGAGGCTGCTTTAGGATGAGTGGAATTGCTGGGAGCCTGAGCTATAACGGGAATGTGGAATAATGATTTTGGATAATCTCTGCAGATAAATCCAGCTCCCGGAGGTGAGGTCATGGAGACACAGATCCTGAAAATGAACTTCCCTGGGCGTCACCTCCCCTAGCAGTGGTTTTGTCACTGCTCCAAGGGTTGTGGCACCTCCTGGGATTCAGCAGCTCTGTTTTCCTGGCTGTTGCGGGGTGGGATCAGAGCTTGGAGCTCTGTGCTTCCATGGAGGGGGCTCTGAGCCGGGAATGAGGGAATTACCAGGAATTACCTGGTGCCTGTGCTGGAAATCCAGAGCATGCCAGGGGTTCAGCTCAGAAGTTATTCCAGGCAGGATTAGGATTAAACTGGATTTTGGTGGTTTTGTAGATGTCCTTCAGCCTTGTAGGATTGGTGGCTCTCCAGCTTTTCTCCCTTTATTCATATCCTTGAAGAAGCTGCTTCCCTCTTTTTTTTGTTCTTGACCAGACTTCCATTGATTCATCTGACAGAATCTAAATGAAGGAAATATTCTTTCCATATCTGCTTGATTAAACAAAATCAGGAGAATTTGGGGCAAAATCTTTGTCTAGGAACTAGAAATACGAATATTTAGGATGTTGTAAGAGCTTTGTTGTATGAAATACATCTGAAAATACTTGATTCATTACACAAAGGTATTTCTTTTGGTTCTGTATGAATAAAAAGCAGCATTTTATGACTTTACTGTTCTTGTCTCTGTCTTATCCCCCATGGTTTTACTTTACAAAGACATATTTCTGAAGAAAAATATTTAATTTAATGTATAGTCCATGTTGTTCAATTTTCAAAAGGTTCCACTAATTGAAAAGCTGTTTAATAAGAAAAAATTTTAAAGGCTCACTGGTGTTGTGCTAAAATTTCAAAGATGGTTAAACCACAAGAAAGCAACTCCAGCTGCTGTGTGGAAAAAAGAAAATAAACAGTCGCGGGCACTGTGTTATGCAGTTGCTTCTGTAATTGGGAATAAGTTGTGTTCTGTTAACATTTCATTGAATTTTCTTCTAATTGCAGTTAATGATGAAGACCTGAAGAAAAGAATAGCTGAGGAACTGGCACTGGAACGAGCCAGGAGAGACTCTGAAGCTCAGAAGAGGAGGTTGGTTCATTAATAACAATATTTCAAACAAACTCGGGTTTAATGCTTTTATTTTATTTATCTGCTTGCTGGAAACCGCTGGATTCTGTGCCCCGAGACAAACTGGTTGTGAGAGCTTTGGGGGCTGCAGCAGGTTTGGATATTAAATCCATGTTCAACACCAAATGAGCTGGAATTTCCTTGTAAGAGCTGATCCAAACTGTTGCTCTAAATCCCTTTTGACCTCCTGAGCGGGGCTTTTTTGCAGCCTTTTAAGCTCAAGCTTTGCTGATTTCTCCGGAGCCCAAATAATCACTTTGTGCTGCAGAGACAGAAGGAGCAGGGGTGGCGTCCCTGTGACCCCGGGGGCTGAGCAAGGGTACCTTGGAACAGCAGCAGAAATGGGAATTCTGGAGATTTCTGGGAATTCTGGAGATTTCTGGGAGCTGCAGGATGTTTTGAGGTACTTTCAATATGTGAAATACCGTATTAAACCAGTTTACACCACTAAAACCCTTTTGATTCCTTTCTGTATATTGAAATATTCCTGTCTTTCTATTGAAATATTCTTTTCTTAGGCATTTTTTTCCTCAGAGATTGTAGTGACTGTGAAAGCCTGGGCACAGCCATTATTAGCAATTAAAAATTCCTCATTAAATTTAGAAATTTTGGCGTCTGGTGAACTTCTGTGTTTATTTCTGCCTTCAGTGATTGTCGTAAATAGGTAACACAACACACTGAGTATAAATATGAACTTGCACATTGTCCTCCACTGAAAATGGGGAGAAAAGCTCATTATGATGGATTAAAAAAAATTAGGCTGTAATTAGTACTACTTAAACTGTCTGCATAGATCTCAGTAGTTTCCTACCCAGCATTCTGTTATTTAATTGAGTTAGGTTGATGGAGTATATAATTAGATAGGACTATATTAATGTCCCAGGGAAAAAAAAATCAGGCTTTTCTCTTTCTTTTTGCATCAGCAATAAAGGAAATCAATAAGTTACAATGAAATCTCTCCTCAGTTGGGCTTTGACAGGAAAACTTGGGTTATTTCTGAGCTTCTTGAGTGCTCAAGGCTTCAGCTAAATGGGATTAAAATATGGAAATATTTGGTTTGCAACTTCAGCATTTTGTCATGTGCCACTTTCAGTACCTTCCAGAATTCAGCTTCCAGGGCTTGTGCATTGGTCTGTGAAAAAAAAGGGAGCAGATTGGGTAAAATATCAAAATAAATTAAGAATGATGATGATAAAAAAGGACAAATATCAAAAGCTTGTTACAGCTTTAGTTATTTTGTAGTTTGGATTTATTTAATTAATTTTCAGCCATAGCAAGAATTTTTTATTATAATCTTTACACAGTATTTACAATTGTGAAAATCTGTTTTAAACAGAGCATAGAGGCTTTTTTAGTCTTGGATAAAACAGCTGTAAAAGATGCGTTTTGCTTTTAGTAAGTAAAACTTTATGGGCTGAATTCTGGTTGAGGTTTGTGTTTTGAAAACATTCAAGAAACTCCCATTGTTCCAATAAATTATTTTCTCTTGCGTGTGCAGAACGTTCCAGGTAATAGAAACATGGAATATAAACTGTAATGATTTGTGATGTAAATACAAACACATTGATGCAGTGTTGGAAAACAGAACAAAAACCTGAGTTCCCACTATGCTACGTTTAAGCTGCTTGGCCTTGCACTTGTGATTTATTAACAATTTCATTTCATAACCCACTACTTTGAAGACAAATCCTGTTGGGATGTGACACAAAAATTAAGGTTTTTACCTCCACATTCATTTTAGGATTGTTTTACCATAGATGGTGTATTTTACATGTTTATATTCTCACTCCTTTCTCAAAAACAGAGGTTTTTTTCCAATATTTAAATGAAATAACATTTAAACATAAAAGTATCTGAAACTTTTGACTGACTGTTGTCTGATTCCAACTGCCTAATAGCTGATTTTGGTGCTGTTCCGTGAGCAGTGTATGACCACATTTGGGTTTGATTGCAAAATGTATTTTATTCATTTCAGACTGTGAAGGGAAGAAATCTTAATTTTGACTTCTAGATAAATTATTTATTCACACATCCATACACAGTACAGATGGGCTGCTCTATATGAAGTTAAAATCTGTGCTTATTTTGGGGATTGGAGCTGAAGAATGACTCTTAAATTATATTTGAATGCCATCAACTCACTGACAATACATCAATTATAGCTCCTGTTAAACAGAACTTGGAATAATTAATAAAGTAGTGATATAGACCCACCTTAGAATATATATCCAAAATTCTGCACTGTTTCCACTTTACTCCTTCTTTTACTCAGCCCAACTGTTGTTTCTCACTTTGGTTTTTGAACATTTTGAGATGTTTTGTCTGAAAAGCATTTTCATTTCAAAAAGTTCATTTAGAAAATTGATTATCGTTGATTTACGACAGAATTTGCAGTGTCTGCAATAATAACTGTGAGCAGTTAATGTGTCAGAGCTGCAGTCTTAGGGTGATACTCAAGGTAACATAAAAATGAGAGGATAGGCACAAAAACTTGAGCTTGGCAGTGGTGACAGGCAATAAATGATAATTAAGAGAAGAATTATGAACAATAAATAAGAGAAATCCACACAACTCAATGGACCAGTAGGTAATAAGTTGAATTTTGCCTTTTCTCTGCTTATTCTAGGCAAGCTCAGCAAATGTTTAGCATTTTTTTCTAATTTCCCAAGAAAATGAGAAAGTTTTTAGTGTTCTGGCCTTGAGAACAGGCATGAGGGAAATAGGTGATTTTCCTTCTCCCATCAGAGAACAGAATGGAAGTTTATCCACTCTATCAATTAACTTTGTCCTTGGATATGAAACCGTTCATTTGTTGGGCTCCGTGATACTGATGGGGCTCAGGAAATCTGGTTTTCAGGTTTGCTTTACGAAAAGTGCAGGCAAAGGAAAAAGTCTTTTGAGACAGCAGAAGGAACAACTTCTACCATCAGCATAATGATAAAATTTTAGGTATTGCCAACCTCATCAGAGTGCTGGATTCCTCCACTAAAATATACAAACCACTGCTTCAGAGGCAAGTGATGGATGTGATTTTCCATGGAAATTGAACGCTCCTGAATGATGACTTGCCTTTTTTCCCCGCTTGAAAATCAGAGAAATTTCAGTCATATTTATTTCGCTAATCATTTAGCTCAGGCTAATTATATTGGGGGGGGTTCAATTTCTTGCTTGGCAAGTGTTTCTCAGCTTTCACTTTTTAAATACGATTTGGCATGGGGCAAATATTAATTTTATGTAGAGTGAGGTGTTTTTGCAAACTGCTTCATTAGTGCAGGAAGTGTATTTTGTTCAAGGCTTCACGATATTCATCCCTGGAATTTCGTTGGTGTGCCAAAAATCTGTCCCTGTGCAGTTTGCTCATGACTGTCCTGTGATGTGCTGTGATTCCAGGGTTTGTTTCTTAGAGGAAAACTCCTGCTGTAAGGAGGGATTTTAAGGCAGGAAAAGACTTAAAAATAGACTTTGGTTTGCTTTGGTGGCCCTTCAGTAACTGCTGCCAGGTTTGCTGTGAAAGTGTTTAAGGTATGACAGAGAAGGAGAAAGAGAAGGTTCTGGGACACCTCAGAGCCCCTTCCAGGGCCTAAAGGGGCTCCAGGAGAGCTGCAGAGGGACTGGGGACAAGGCCTGGAGGGACAGGAGGCAGGGAATGGCTTCCCACTGCCAGAGGGCAGGGATGGATGGGATCTTGGGAAGGAATTCCTGGCTGGGAGGGTGGGGAGGGGCTGGGCTGGAATTCCCAGAGAAGCTGTGGCTGCCCCTGGATCCCTGGGAGCGTCCAAGGCCAGGCTGGATGGGGCTTGGAGCAGCCTGGGATAGTGGGAGGTGTCCCTGCCCATGGCAGGGGGGGCACTGGATGGGCTTTAAGGTCCTTCCAACCCAACCCATTCCAGGATTCTGTGGTGGCTTTTGATAACTGAGTTTTTTCTGTGTCCCTACCATCTCATCACCTGTGACCAGATGGTTGAACTTGGGTAACTTTTCTCTTGAAAACCACGTGAAAAATCTTAATTTCTTGAGTAGTGCAGACCAGAGCTCATCAAGCATTCCCTGGGAATGAATTGCTGGATTCTGTTCTCCGTGGCTCGCTGGGCTCCAGAGGGTGGGACGTTTTATCTGTCATCAGCTGGACAGCTTATTGCAACCTGTATTTGTGACATCCTCATCTGTTTCAGGACAGTCATTCCAAACTCTAAATCAGCTTTGTCTCCACCCTGGTGCGCAGAGTTTCTCTGTGGTAGGTTATTGAAATTGTAAGCATTAGATTTTTTTATTTGTTGTTTTGTTGTTGTGCTTCAGGCTCTGGAGGTAACTGCTCCTCCCTCTGGGATTTCATTGATGCTCTGAGTGCTTCCCCCCAAGCTTTTTTTTTTTGTCGTGTCTCAGCAGTACATTGCATAAATGATGGGCTCTTAGTAAACCTGGAGTAAAGAGTTGGTGCAGAACCAATTCACCGGTGCAAATGTAAAGTGAGAGAAGAATGAAGAAGAGTATTGGACAAGAAGCCTTTGGGAAACTGCACACCAAAATTGTTATATTGAAATCAATACTGGGGCTTGACCTTTCTGGGCTAGTGTACACTTTAAAACTTCCTATTGATTTCTGTTTTAATGACGTGTTTATTCCAGTTTCCTGGCAGAGGTGTGGAGAACAAGGGCAAAATAAAATGATGGATTTATTTACAATATTCATTCAATGTTTCAGTGAGGTAAAGGTATGAGGAGCATCTTAATGTATCTTCAGTTCATATGGGGAGCGAATTAATTTGGGTGAAAACTTCTTCCAAAGTATTCTTTTCCTCCTAAATGATGATGTTTTCCCAGATAATCAGCGATGTTGAATTGGGAAACCTGCTTTTTCTTGTAAGGTTGTCCTCAGGGGGAACAAAAAGCTCCTTTTTAGGAAATAGTTGTTATTTTGTCTTGTGCCACAGGGACTTGTTGGCATTGGTTGGATTAAGTGGGAAAAGAGTCTGGAAAAGTCCATCTTCTCTGCTGCTGAGAGTCAGAGAGAAAGCTGGGAATACTCTGAAGCAGTAAAAGTGATTATAATTGTTTTGATGGTTTATGACTTGGGATAGGTTAAAAATAAGAGTTTAATATCTCCTGGCAAGAGGAGCTGCACTGGTTTTGCAAAACCAGAGATCCCAATTGCTAATCCCATTGAGGATGGCAAGGTGATGTTATAGGGGCAACTGATTTTATAAAAATATAAATTAAAACCTTTTTCCTTGGAGTGCCCAAAGGCTCCCTTCAGCCTCAGGGCTGTGGAGACAGCAGCAGATTTTGGCATCACTTCCCATCTTGAGTTCTTCCTGTTCCACTTTCCCAGCCATTCCATCTCTCCAGCATTTTTTCCTCTCTCTCAGCAGACATTTCCCTCGTCTGATCTCCCACTCAGCAAAAGACTTAGCAGTGGATTTATTCCTCAGCAGCCATAATATTCCTGAGGTCTGTAGGATTATGGGATAATTCTGCTGTGTCACAGGAAAAGAGGGGACGAGGAGGGTCGGGCTGGGGCAGGGCTGTCCCTCTGCAGGTGAGGGAAGAAGCCTGGATTAAGTGTGAAGGAATTTGGGATTTAAGCAGAGGTTTAACTCTACAATAAGTACAGTGAGCAGGTGAGCTGTTGCAGCTGTTGCCTTTTTGGGCAGCCAGCTCTTCAAACCAGGGAAGTTTAATGTGTGATTTTTTTACCTGCAAAATGCCAAGGAAGCGTAAAAATGTTTGTGAAGTTGGGAAGTATCAAGCTGTCTTAGAAGCCTGTTCAACTTTTATTGTTTTCAGTGAAAAAAGGTATTGTTTTCAGAAGAAGAAAGGTGTTAGTCTCCAAGATTTCCTGCTCTGATTCTCCATTAATTCCATTATGTCTGGCTCTCAGGATATGGAGAGATGAATCTTGGAGATGGGAGGTGGAAATTGGAGAAAGCAGAGCTATAATTCACTCCTACCTTTATAAACCCCAATTTTCAAAGGATTATTTTTCACTTGGATTTTAAAACCTGCCATCTCAGCTGACAGCTTGGATACCAAGCTTCATCTTGATCAGTTTATTTCTGGGAGAGATGGGGAAATGACTTGGAGCCAGTGAGAGAACATCCACAAAAATCATCCTGCTTCTTAGTTTCAGATTCAGGTAGGAAGGAGAAAAAACTATTCGCCCCCTGGCAATTTTAAACAAACCTTTGCTTTCAAACTGCTGAGCTCTTTCATTTTGAAAAGCAGCAAATGAGCAGACGCAGCAGAGAAACACTTAAAAATAATAATAATAATAAAAATTTTTCTGTCACTTCATTTTAACAGATAATTAATATTGTCATAATTCCAGGACTGCTTTTGCAGATCCCAAGGGGAGGGATATTAAGTTGGAAAGTAATTTCAAGTGGAGTTATGTGGATAGCTAAACATAGACAAATTATGTAAAGCAGTTTTACAATTCTGATTCGGGTTCTCCGCATGCCTCTGGCATAAAGGCAGGAATTTGCTCATCTGTTTTGTCTCTCTAATACTGACCTATATGCACATATTTTAAAATTTACACTTTTATGAAGTGTAATTACAGCATGCCCTCTGTTGCCTTTCCCTGGTCTTAAAATGAAGAGCCAAACACCTTTAAGAGGGAAAAAGGGATTTACCTCGGTATTTATTTAAAGATCCTCGGGGCGCCGAAATGCACATCGAAATGCACCCCAAAATGCCCCCCGAAGAAATGGCCCCCCACGATGTGATGTGTGTGCAATTACAGGCCTTGCTAATTAGCACATCTATCAAAGATTGCCCAGGGAGGGACTCCAGCGAGACCCCTCAGCGAGGAACCTTCCCCTGGCTGGGCCTGGCTTTGTTTACAGAATGTGTTCTGGAGAGGCCCTCGGGGTCTGGGGTTTCCAGGGTGTTTGGGCTCTTGGCTTAATGGGATATTGGGTCTGAGGGAAGGGATCAAACTTAAAGAATTATAACTGGGTGGGCTAAAAGCACTGAGAATACATAAAAGCTACAAAAAAGAGTGTATAAAAGGGGTATAAAAGAAAAGGCAAGAAATCATCATGGCATCACCTCGAACAACCTGCCCTCCTTGTACTCACCCCGCCTCCTTCCAACACCAAACTCTGCCCCAAAACCGCCCCCACAACTCGGGAATCTCCAAGAAAACTCAACCACTGACAAGAGCTGCTGTCCTCGTTGTTCTGAGTGTTCACAAGCTCTCCGTGGAAGTGGTGTTGATAAAGTGAATTAATTGGAGTAAGTTGAGTACATAACTGAGTTTTGAAATGAGTGTCTTGGATCTTTTGGTCAAGGACTGGCACATAAAATCACGTGGCCATTAGCAAGGATTTTTCCATTGACAGATTTTGTGCTGGGGTTGGGAAGCAGCTGGGAAAGGGATAATGATGGATGAATGGTGTTGCTTGGACTCGGTGTTTGGGTGATGTGACAAGTCTGATGTTACGAGGTAACTGAGGCAGTGGTGGTTGTGTGGGACTTAAAATTGTATTTTCAATGTTTTTTTAGGTTTGAGAACAGACGTCATGGAATTGTAGAGTCATGGGATTGTTTGGGTTGGGAGGGACCTTCAAGACCATCTCATTCCACAGGGGCAGGGACACCTCCCACTATCCCAGGTTGCTCCAAGCCCTGTCCAGCCTGGCCTCGGACACTTCCAGGGATTCAGTGGCAGACACAGCTTCTCTGTGCCAGGGCCTCCCCACCCTCCCAGCCAGGAATTCCTTCCCAAGATCCCATCCATCCCTGCCCTCTGGCAGTGGGAAGCCATTCCCTGGCTCCTGCCCCTCCAGGCCTTGTCCCCAGTCCCTCTGCAGCTCTCCTGGAGCCCCTTTAGGCCCTGCAAGGGGCTCTGAGCTCTCCCTGGAGCCTTCTCCTCTCCAGCTGAGCACCCCCAGCTCTCCCAGCCTGGCTCCAGAGCAGAGGGGCTCCAGCCCTGGGAGCAGCTCTGGGGCCTCCTCTGGACTCTCTCCAGCAGCTCCACATCCTGCTGTTGCTGAGGGTCCCAGAGCTGGACACAGAACTCCAGGTGGGAGTTCAGCCTGAGTAAAGATCAGAATCCCCTGATCCCTTGCCCTCTTTGTCACTGCTACTGGACACATCCCAAACTCTTGTAGGAGTTGTGTGACGGTGTGGGATGGACCAAAGCCGAGGGAGGAGTTAATGTGATGGGAAAAGGTCGCTGGCAGCTCAGGGATCAGTGCTGGAATCACTTCACTGTTCTCAGGGCCATGTATAATGAATCAAGGGCTAATTTATATGCATGTATGGCAAATGTTAAGGAGGAGCAGTCACCCTGAGGAAGAAGTGGATATGGAATAAAGCAGTGGAGTTCTCATTAAATTTAATAATGTGAAGTTCAAGCATAATTGCTCAGAAGTGTGATCTTTTCCCTCTTCTGCCTGCGCTGGAGTCACGAGAGCTCTTGGTCAGTTGTGATGAATTTGTCAGAGAGTTTTAATGGCTCTGGTTGTGGTGGGTAAAGCGAGGCTGGTTTGGGTCCTTGTCGTCCAATTTGACTGGTTTTGCACTAAGCCCTCATGAAATGATAAATCTGGGTTTGATGAGCTGAGTGATCCATTTTGAGTTTATATCCCCACGATTTTAAAGCTTCAGCATTTGGGGTTTGCCTTGCTGTATCTCTAGGAGAGTGCTGAAATCATGGGATCGTTTAGGCTGGAAATTCCTGTCACAGTGAATGAAGCCATTAATCCAGCACTGCTAAGCCACCACTAAACCATGTCCCCAAGTGCCACATCTTCAAATTGTTTAAATCCCTCCAGGGACGGGAACTCCACCACTGCCCTGGGCAGCTGTGTCAGGGCTGGACAGCCCTTTCAGTGAAGAAATTTTCCCAATATCCAACCTGAGCTTCCCCTGGCCCAGCCTGAGGCCGTTCCCTCTCCTCCTGTCCCTGTTCTCTGCCAGCAGAGCCCGACCCCCCCCCGGCTGCCCCCTCCTGTCAGGGAGTTGTGCAGAGCCACAAGGGCCCCCCTGAGCCTCCTTTTCTCCAGGCTGAGCACCAAAATCATGAAGGCAAAATGTCCTTTTGACACCATGGATTTAGGGTGCAGAAAAATGATATTTTCTGTTAATGCTTGCTTGAGCTGAAATGTTTAAAAGTGAGATTTTAGAGCAGGTGTTAAGAATGTGGTTGCTACTAATGTTGGGAACAGCTCCTGTCACCTGAGCTGTGCAAAGTCTTATGTGAGTGGAGAATAATGTTTTTAATGAGTGAACAGTGGTAGAAACTTCAGTTTTGAAGAACTTTTTTGTGTTGTCTGAGACTAGACCTTTCAGATAATTTGTTTCCCCATCTCCGTCCTCAGTTATGTTTTTGTAAAATCAGATGAACTTGAGGTAATTTCTGCGACTTCGCAGACAGGTGAAATGGAGTCGGAGAAATCTCCGTTTCACACCTCTCAGAGCTCAGCTCAGCTTGGAGATGTTTTCCTGACGTCTCTCAATTCCCTCGTCAGCTCCGGTGATTTCCAGCCGTGGCTTTCCGTGGCGCATCCAGCGTCGCGCTCATGAAATATTGAAACTCAGCCCTCACAAACATTATTCGGTCATTAATATTGCAACGTGGCCTAAACACATTGCTCAAAACATTTTGGGATCTTCTGCGAGTCTGTCAGGAGGAATTCTGGAGCTTGTTGGGGTCTAAGAAAGCAAAAAACCTGTTGAATCCTCCTCATGTTGTATCTTACCTCCACTTGAAATAAGTTTTTGGGTTCCATATGAAATGATACCTCATTAAATTTTTCCCTGATTCATAGAGGATAGGATGATTTTCCTGACAATGGACTTTGGAACAGGGAATATTTTGATTTTTCCTTGGTTGGAAGTAATGAAAAATGACACGGTTCATGCTTTAGGCTTAAGTGAGTTTATCTTGGAATGCCACAGATCCATCAGATTGTGGAGCTTGGAGACTGTAATAAAGATAAAACAACTGGCAAGTAATCATTGCCCCGAAAAAATAGCAAAAAGAAAATGCTTAGGCTTTGATAGTATAATAAATTTCCAATATCTGGAGAAAAGGGCTGGAAATGACAAATCACTGTATTTCTCTGAGAGTATGGTTTGCCAGTTTTGGATTTCTGTGGATTCTTGATTAATGTAGAATAAACCATGAAGTGGCCATCAAAGCACAAAACTAATATTTTTCAGCTTTTCTCAGTGTGTTGCTGTTGCCTCTGAATTAAAAGGTGCTTTTTCCTTAATTAACATCTGCAGGTGTTTTTAAAGAACAACAGAAATGGATATTTTGAAGTAAACAGAAGGGAATTCTTGTGGATTTAGAATTAAATTACTCATCTTGTTATTGTGGCTAACGGGGGTCATGCTGGGCAAGAGAAGAGTCCTGGGCCATAAATCCACATGATAAAATTAACAATTTGCTTTTCTTGAACTTAATTAAAAAATGGTTGTGAAAAGCATGGAAACTTCTTGGAGCGCAGCAAAGTTCCATCAGTCTTTTTTTTTTTTTAGAATGTGTTTTTGTATTTCTTGTAATACAGAAAACTTCTTGGCCCTCAGAGCTGCTTTCTTGCTTGGGTCTTAAATTTCTGTTTCTGTGTTTCAAGTTCTAATTTCTAATTGGAAAGTGGAGCCAGTTCTATATTTGGCTTCTCTTATCTTGTTGGACTTGATTTCATGGTTGTCAGTTATGAATTGTAAGTCATTGCTTGACTGAGAAATTATTTTCCCTGTTATTATGTTGTTATTCCTTGATTTTAAGAGATGTGGGTTCAGCATTTCAGGCTTTCTTAGACAGTGCTCTGAAATATTTGTTATATTCACAGGTAGATTCTCTTTTTAATGCTGCGTGTAGGACATTCGTAGTTCAGAAGCTGGATAGTAACAAATGCCACTAAAATCCCACATTCTCCGCTTTTGTAGAAAGAAAAGAAGGAATAAAAAGGTGGAATGCAGAAGCAGGAGTGTTACTCTGGTGAAGTATTTATTTTCCCTTTGCTCTGAAGCTCTGCTTGAGGGCTGGTTGGAATGGGGGGTTTGATCACATGTATTTGGTTTCTGTGCCTCCTGCCCACATCTCAAAAAATCTAAATTGACAAAAATTGGCTTTTATATAGCTATCTATATCTACATATGTATTTGGGAGTATCTTCCAGAACTCTTTTTGCTTGTTGTTGGTTGCTCCTTGACGTGATGTGGTGGCTTTTGTGTTCAGCGTGAGCCAAATCTGATTTAGAGGCGAAATGCACTGCAAACATTATTTTGATTAAAGCGACTTCAGGACTAAAACGGTTGAAAATTTGTCTTACAGTGGAGCCTAAATATGATCATGGGCTAACGAAAATACCCAAATTCTTGTTATGCCCCTCCGACAGGAATAAATCTTCTGAGATCCCTAAATCCTTGGTCTTTGGTTTATCAGGATTTACCCAGCCTCTTACCAAAAAATACAGATACATAAATTTTCTTCATAGCATTAAGTTACAGGTGTTGAAGTTCTCCACGACCGTGCTGGGGAAAGGCAGGAATTGTCGCTTTTTTTTGTGCTGGTTGTGCGCTATAAACCAGTTGAGAAATGAAATATTGTGAAGTGTTAACGCAGACTTTAACTGGAGCTGCTTCTTAATGCTTTATGTGTGTTTTCCAATAGCACCATGAGAAGTGATTGCCTTGCATGCCACACTTCATTAAATCAGCCGCTCTACACTTCTTAAAGCAGTATTTCATAATTATTTAGAAGGATTTTATTCAAAAAGATATCAGTTGTGTGGGAAAATGTATAGCCAGCAGCCTTTTCTGCTGTTTCAGCACCTTCTTTAACATCCTTTCTGTATAAATGAGCAGTGTAACACTCTCTGTTGTCTGCAGTTCTGTGCTCAAACACAAGAACCATTATCTTGAGCCTTTATATCTGCTGTAATTAAAAATGTCACTTGAAGAATTCCTGTGGAATTCCTGGAATGGTGACAAGTTGTGCTGTTTAACTCCTCACAAATTGCGGAGGTGCCTCTCTCTGTTTTATTTTATTTTATTTTATTTATTTATTTTTAAAACTTTTGCCTAGATAATAATATAATTTATTACTGTAGATCCAGCTGATGTTTGCCTTTATTCAGTACATGCTGAATGCCAGGAAAATGAATTTGTAATGCCAAGGAAAAAAAACTCCTGCAGGTTGATGCAGGCGAATGTTTGCGATCAGCGGGATCTGCCGAGTGTTTGTTTCATTAAGCTCCTACAAGCCACCCAATTATGGAACTCAAATAAATGAAAATTACTTCAAAATCCCGCTTATTTTGTTAAAAACTCTGCTGAATTTCAATCAGTTGAGATGGCTGTTTAGGAATTTTGTTTTGTGACTAAAAACTGCCCCAAGTGAAAGTTTGGTGGATGCTTTAGGAATTTAACTCGCTGCGTTGTGTGATCGTGGTCACACAAATGAGGGCGAGAGTTGATAAAAAAGACTTGAAATTTTTGCTTGGAGGTGCTGCCAGGAGCAAGGCAGTCTTGCACATAAAAAAGTTTCTTTTTGGCCTAAATTGTATCAAATTTGATAATGAAACAGTGTCATTTTCTTTTATAATAGAATGCCCTGCAAGGAAAGGGAAAGGGAGAATAAACAAACAAAACAAAAAGGGAGATGTGGAGTTTTCTTTGACTGAGGTGACCTGAGTCTCTTGATCTAGGTTTAAATGAGAGATTAGGAAGAAGAAGAAAATGTCAAGATTTAATTTGATGTAAAAAAGAATTAATGAAGAGAATAATTCTATCTGTTTTATTTTATTTTATGGGGTTGTTTTGTTTGGGGGTTTTTTTGGTGTTTTTTGTTTGTGAGGTTTTTTTTGTTTTTTAATTTTTCAGAGTTTATAGCATGGAAACTTTTAGCTGGATTTTTCAGCTGTTCTATATGTAAAGTATGTTTCATATTCTTTAATTACTCTGCTATGTACAGCAGCATAATAAGAGACATTTTTAAGGGAAAACCACTTGCAAGAGGTCAAATCCAAGAAGGATGAGGAGGGATCTTCCTTCAGTCTCAGGAAGCATTAAATGCTCTCTCTGTTGCTCACCAGAAAAAGCTGCTGAGACTTCTATTTTGACACTTCTTTCCTTTTTAGACAAAACATGATTTCTCCAATCCAAAAGACAACCAGCGTGTTTTGACTGTGCCATTGATTGTATGAAGGATTTGTTATATCAATCCTGCTGGAATAATTTGGGGGACCTTGGGAAATCACTTAATGGAATTTGGTCCATGTCTGCATAATCTGACTTTTTTTTTTCTTGCTGGAGTAATTGAAGATGCGGCTTAATAAACTTTTATAAAGATTCCCAGTTGGTTGCTGCGTTTCAGAGGGTTGGAGCTGAGCACAGAAGTAATACATCTTGTAATTGTCTTTTTTCATCCCTACCTCACTTAAATGTATTCCCTGGGGAAGAATCTAATGTACTCTAATGCTGGTACCTTTTACAAAGTGACCCGACTCATTAGGATTTGTTCTCCAGAGCTCCCTTGACAACAGATAAATGCACTGAGAATATTGAAGCTTCCTCTCCATCACTCTCTCTGGGAAAAAAAAAAAAAAAAATCTATTTGAAACCCAGTGTTTCATAGCTCCATTACTGCTCTGAGTTCCGTGCTCAGTATCACAACGCACGAGTTTTATTCACTGAGCGTTTTCGGAGCGTTCCCGTGAAAATGAGACGCGGTGTGCTCGTCTCAAGTACTCCACTGAAGGTTTCGAATCTATTTGTGGCTTGTGACATATAAATATTGAGAATTTTCTTGGCCTGAAGTTGCCTTTATTAACTCTGTTGCAACAAGTTCAATAACTGTTTTCTGTCCTCCTCTCAAATCGCTGGGAAAGGTTGATTATGGTTCTTCGATCTTTTTGGAGCTTGGGAAATAGATGAAGTCCTTGGGTTTATGGTGTGTTTAGAGGGAGGAGAGCACTATCCCGGTGCAGGAAAGCTTTTAGGTGGAAATTGAGTGCCTGCTGGCTGGTGGGAAAAGGATTTTCCTGGAACAAATGGTTCCATAAAACCAGACAAAAACCCAGGCAACCTACAGAGTTCTCTAAATGTTAGTTAAAAATACATGTTCTTGAATCAGTTGTAATTTATATGATTTAATGAATAGTGATATCAAGCCTCGTAACTTTTGTGTATTCAGATTTTGATGCTTCAATCTGAAAGAAACTTCTGGATTTTTCGAGTGAATATTTGTATTTATGTGTCTTAAGAAGCCGAGAATAAAGCATTTCTGTGACTGCTTTTAAAATGACTGCTCCACTTTGAAACTACATTTGGAAAGTCAATTCCTGAATTCCCCTGAATCTAAATCTCCCTGCGCCCTCCTGTAGGTTGAAACAAGAACAAATGTACGTCCGGGATGAGTTTGGCAAACTCCTGGAACGGGAGAGGATTTCCTCAAACGAGCACCTGACTCGAGCCATCCTCAGGGAGAGAGCGGCCACGGAGGAGGAGCGGCAGAAGGCTCAGCGCTTTGTAAGTCCTCCGACTTTTACAGAAATCTCAGATTTTTCAAGCAGCTCTCTCCTCAGGCCTGTTGGTAGGAGAGGAGAGCAGATCTCTCCTCATTATTTCCTTTTTTTTCATTACTAGGTAGCAGTGTGTCATTTTATTTTGGTCAAATATCCCTGTTTTAAGGAGTTTTCTTGATTTTTTTTTAAGGGGTTTTGCTGCTCCTTTCTAACTCTGGAACCGGCTCAGTGAAAAATTCTGTTTAAAAGAATCATCTCTCATTAGAGCTGATGTATCAAACCTTCCTGACAAGGAAATTGGAACATATGGTTGGCTGTTTTCCTCAGAAAACTGACATTATACATTTCAGTCCATTTCAAATGTCTGACAGATTTATAACTTCTTCTATAGAGTGTTTGCCTGCTGCAGTGAGTCTCTATTGACTCTTCTTTCTAGCAGTAATCATTATTCTCTGAGGCCTTAAAAATATAAATATGCTTGAGTGTAAATACTGGAGAAATTGGTATTTTCAAAGAAAAGAAGTTTAAAATACTTGATGTGAGCATTGCTATGAAAATAAATGGGAATTACTTACGTCAGCAGCAACATAAATATTTATTGGGCCCTTTGAATCCGGAGTAAAATTCAGGGGTTTTAAGGTTTATGGGTTGGTAACTTAATAATCAATCACTTCAATAAGCAAAAGGTTCATCTGTGCTGTGGGAGTTAAAATCTGATGTTCATGTTATTTTTCCAAATCCCAATTTAAACCCACACCAATTCCACCTCAGTGCTGGTATCTTTTCCAGCCATTTCTCGATGCTTTTCCACCTCTGTCGTAACGTTATTGTTGAAGAATAATTTCGGTGTTGCGAACAAATGTTTAATATTTTGTCATTGTAAAACATGGGAACAAAGGAAAATGGAAAGGAATTATGACCAAGGTACAGCCTTGGTTATATGCCTTAAATCCTTGGATTCTTAATATTGTGCGGAAGAGAGAAGGGTTTTGTGGCCTGGAGCTAATGAGGAGCAGAGGATTTATAATGGGGACTATTATTTGCGTAATTACTGGGGGTTGCATCTTTTTCTCCCTGTTGTGGTGAGCTCTGATTTTGGGAAGCACAAGATGAATTTCTCCTCGGCCAAACGCACGAGAAATTCCTTATTATGGGTATGAAACTGCTTTATTTAATTATTTTACTGATTTTATTGTTAATTTTCACTTGCTCTAGAATATCAAAGTTAGCAGCTGTGTCATCTTGGTTTTGATCAATCTTCCTGTTTCCGTCTGTGAAATTTGAAAATACCTGGTGGTTCTTGGGTGCAAGTTTATCACCACTGCAGATTGGCCACTTCCACTGTAGCTTGTTCATTCTTTGAAGTGTGTACTCTAAGATGACAAAATTGGAAGAAGGTTTTGTGTGTTTCTTTCCTTAAATACGAAAATATTGAGTATTTCTCACCTTCCTTGCAAATCCTATAAGTCACCTTCTTTATTTTTCTGTAATTGGTCAGATTTTATTCTTTTGGCTTCGTTGCCTACCTTACCTGTGCATTTATTTCCTGCATCCAAGCTGAATTTAAAATCTGTACCATAGGGAAATGTATCTCTGTGTATCCTTTGTCAGGTACTGTGAGTAATTCCATGTTCTGGTAAAGTGGTACAGCAGGCTTGTGTTTCATGTAGCCCAGATCTGATTTGTCAGACTCTTCTTGGAGAAAAACAAAAGTGTTCCTGAAGTGTGAGTAGCAAAATAAATTCCTTTGCTGCTGCTAAATTGTTTAAATAGTGCAAAGGAAAAGAAAGTACGGTGAGAAAAGAAGAATTTTAGTTTTCTTTTGTGAAGGGTGCTAATTCAGGTTTTAATAAATAGACATAAAATGAAGTAATATCTTCCATTCTTGAACGACTTTAAGACCATAATGGTTATAATCTCAGAAAGAAGAAATGTGTAGTGGTAACATCCCGAAAGTTAGAATTAGCTCTTTATACAAATGAGAAGAAAAAAGGCTGAAATGTTGTGTTAATACCTGAAATGCTTTGGTGCTGTGGCATGTCCCAGGAAGTGCCCTCCGTTCAAGGGGGCTGGCAGGTGGCTGGTGGGATGTCAGCTCCTCCAAAAACCTATTTTGGGGCGATCCAAAGGTTTGCAAAGCAGTAATTCTGACGTTTGTACCGGCCAAAGTTGCAATTAATGTTTAGAGCTGAATTTCCAGACCCTGATCCAAAGCCTGGAAATCCCTTGCGGCGTCAGTGTGAGGATTTTAATCAACTGTTGGTGCTTAACTCAGCAGAAATGGAGGCAGCTGCTGTCGATTCCTTTCGCAAAACTTTAAATGCCACTGACTGGGAGTGTTCTGGGCACAGCCTGGCTTTCCTTATCCCACGGCTTTGGGGTTGTGTCTTGGAAAAGCGATGCCAGAGAGACTCTGGGTGCTGGAGAGCTGGGGAGTTCTTGGATCTCCTCTGGCTTCTCCCCATCTCTGCCTGTGGGATATTTGATCCTGAAACGAGCTGACCTGGGAAGAATGAGGCTGGGGAGGGCCTGGTGCAGGTTTCCCAGAGAAGCTGTGGCTGCTCCATCCCTGGAAGTGTCCAAGGCCAGGCTGGATGGGATCTTGGAGCACCCTTGGATTGTGGAAGGTGTCCCTGCCCATTGAATGAGATGATTTTTCAGACCCTTTCCAACTCAAACCATTCTATAATTCCAAGATTATCCTTTTTTCCCCCCCTTTGCTTTCCCCCCAGTCCGCAGGGCTGTTTCCCGGCCTGTTTTCAGGGCTCCCAGTACATCAGGGCTGCGTGCAAGGGGTGCTTTGGTGATGATGAATTTCTTTATTTTCTTCTCTGCAGTTTTCCTTTTCTGTCGTGTCAGTGCAGATCTGAACAGAGGCAAATGCTTTACAAACCCATCCCGGAGCCTTTTCCAAATGCAGCCAGTCTGCTTTGTAACAACTCCAAAAGCAGCTCCGCTGAGGAAATTGCGGAGTGCGTGTGGAGGGCGATTGTCAGGGGGGAAAATGAGAACTGCTTGAACCGGCCTTGCCACCAAACAAGGTGATTTTGTACCTTCAGCTTTACTTCCTCTGGAGATGTGACATTTGCAAAGATCTCAGTGGGATTTCACCAAAGGACAAAGTGCATCGAGTGCTTGAAGTCATCCTCCAGAACTGCAGCTGGTTAAAAATGCTACTTTTTTTCCACGCATTCTTAGCATGGATATGATGGTTTTTCTGCCTACCCCTCTTGAAAGGGAGCTTCAGAATAAATAAAATTTTTTCTTTCAGCCCAGCCATAAAGAATTTTGGTGCTGGTGTGGTTCTCTGCAGCATGGGGTGAAGTTGAAGGTCCTTATGATGGCTCCAGCAGTATTTTGATTATATTTTATCACTTAGACCTGTTCTTTGCCATATTTGTTCGTGGAGATTTTTGCTGCAAATCTGAAAACTGGGTCTAGTTGAGTTGGGCACGGTCTTGTAAAGTGGCTTTCAATGTGGTGGCTTTGCCATAAATAGTTTATTGATGTTCCATCACTTGAGTCATTATGAAAGTCAGGGTGAGACGAGGAGAATATGGAGTAGAAAATCAATAGTTATCCAAAGTGCAGAGGACCTGTTGTATTTCCATCTCCTGATAATGACCTGGAGTTTACTGTGAACACATTTGCTCCTCTGTCTGGACTGAAACGAGTTGTCATTAGGAGCCTGCATGTTAGAAAATGGTTTTATTGAGCTGCCAATGACATTAAAGTCTCATTTCCTTTTGAAGAGGCACAGAAATATTGTTCTGTTCATGTGCTGTAACCAGAACATTAAAATTTGATTATTGCTATCATTAGAAGTCTGTATCCATACTAATGCAATTATATCTGTTTCCCTGTGTGTTGTTCCAGGCTTTCATTGAAGCACCTGTCTGAGGGTGAAATCTGTTGGTGCTGAGGAATCTCGTTGTTTTGTAAATTATTTTCTGCACAAGAAGTTCTATCAAAAAATTCCTTGCTCAAAAAAAAAAAAATCAATTGGTAGAAATATCCTTATATTGAAAAGCACTTTTTTTGCACTTGAGGTCACTGTGATAATCAGATTATTGGAGATTTTTTTCCCTAGCAAAATCCTATTTGAGATGTGAAGTTCTTTTACGTCTCTGAGCTCTGAAATCAATAGACAAAATACATTCCTGGCCCTATCAGAGCTGAAGTGTGTTGAGTTATGTGAGGAGGAAATTTGACCTGTTGTCATAATTGAATACAGGTTGTTCAAATGGAATCTTTAGCTCCTGTGTGCCTGAACTGGTTTGGTGTTCTCCCCATCATCCTGGGGTGACTGGTCCCAGTCAGTGCTGGGCAGTGACCTCCCCTTTGGGGCTGCATTTATTTCCCCTGTCCTCAATTCATTAACGTTGTCAAGAGGACATTTCCTATTTTCCATAAACAGATTAAATCCTGACCCTTTTCCTGCTCTTCCCAACCAGGCCTGGACAAACCATATTTTAAGGATGACTTCACTAGGAAATACCAGGGGGAAGAATCACTAAATGAGTTAAGGCATTGGTTCTCAGGAGAAAAGTCTGTTTACAAACCTGCAGTATTTATTACATACCTCATTTAGCTCATTCATCATTTTAATAGAAAAATGAATCTTTTTAGATGATTCTGAAATAATTTGAGGTAAACTACACAGCCTGAGGCAAAACAGGATTGCTTGGTGCAGGGAGGGCTTTTAGAGATGTACAGCGCGAGCAGAGACTGTAATTCACAATTTATGGCAGTAAAAATACTAAAGGCTCATTTTGAATGTGAGATTTAAGGTTTGGGAAGCACATGGTACAAAATTAAATCTACTGACAGTTGTTTTGTCTCTTGTTCCTCAGTTTTATGATTTAGAAGGCAGAATTTTTTCATGAAACCTCGTTGAAAGTGGAGATTTGGGGAGTTTCACTCATAAAATCTTATTTAGGCCTACGTAAATGGTTATTTTTGTGATGGTTTTATGGCTTAGAAGTAGCAGTTTTGTTGCAGCAAAAAATCTTTTCGCTATGGGCAAAAGGAGCCTGGATTTGGTTGTTCCTGTCATAGAAGACAGGAGGAAGAAGGTATTTTGGAGTTTGGAGGATGGGATCTATCTTTTTTGTGTGTTTGGTTTTGGGTTGAAGAGGTTTGGTTGTTTTTTAGAGAAGGAAGTGGGATGCAATGAGCAAGACATTTATATTTGGAATATACACAACTCCCCTGCACTGACTGCACTCATCTTCCTTGGAATAAACAGAATATTGCTCCTTTGGTTTATGTCTCCCCTGGCACACATCCCTCCTTTCTCTCCCTCTTTTTTTGGCATTTCTACTGCAGCACTAAAGGGTTTGGGATAGAAATTAAGGTGTTTGGGGTAGGTCTTTTATGGGATCTTAAACAAATGATGTGAAACTCCTGTGTGAGCAAGGAGCTTTTGCTAAGCAAATAAAGTTGGGGGTTTTTTTCCCAGTAAGAAAAGGGACTTCCTATCACATATTTGAAATCATGAGTGATTTTCTTACCTGGCCTTGAAGAAGTGAAGACCCATTTGCTGTCTAAAATTAATAAATGAACAGTTTCCCCCTACCCTGATCGAGGTAAACAGTAAAAAGAATTTAAAATGGCCTGTGGGTGATGGTGCCCTTGGTGCTGGAGTTGGAGTCCCAGTGTGATTTGTCGCATAAAATGGTAAATAAATGTTTTATTTCCTCTCTGAAATTGCCATGAATGGCCTGGGAACCACAAGTTGCCTTTACCTGGGTCTCTCTTCTGTCCCTTTACAACGTTCACGCTGACATTCAAAATATTTGTTTCAGAGGAACAATAGAAATAATTTTCTCCTTCCTTTTGCTTTTCACTTGGCAACATGTTATAGATGTACTTTTTTATAATTTTTGTATGTAACAGTTAATGGCTTTTTTTTTTTCTCTGTGTCGAAGTTTGACAGACAGGAAAAACATGGTAAAATGAGAATTCTGAAGGCAAGCAAAGTACAGAAAAGGAGGATTTATTCTCTTTAAGATTTCTTTTTGAATGGTGAATGTGTTTTGATAGTCGAGCGGCATTTAAAGCATGTTATTTTTTAATTCTTATATAGCAAACCCCAAGATATTTGACTGAAGCAAAATTAATCACTGTGTTATTTCGGCATTCAGATGAAGATCTAGCGCTTTACAAAGCCTGCTGCTCCATCAATTTGTTCTTTGGGTTGAATTCAAATTGAGTTCATTTTTATAGATTCACTGCATAATACTCTGCTCTCTCCTCCCTCATTCATTAACCAATTTGTTCGTGCTACTCCCTTTTTATTGAATGGTAACAAAATTGCCGTGCTATCTCCCCAAATGAATATCATCATTCCTTGTCATGCATGGGCAAAAAGTAAGGATAATAATCCCTTTTTCCACACACCTTCCCTCTTTAAGGGAGCAGTCTTGTTTGTGCCCTGGAGGTAGCACGGAAGGAATATTTTAAATACTGTTCTTTGAGCGTCACGCCGGCGTATAAATATTCCAAGCCAGGCTCCTTTTGATTACTCGTGGGCCTTTGGAGCATGTACACCCTGCCAGTCGTGTGACACAACAAAAACCACATCAAAGCCTTGTCAAGGCTTGTCCTTGTACATGGTGTGCTACAAATACATGCAAGGGATTAAAACGTGTTCGTTTGACACGAGGCTCGAAGCGCGGCCGAGGCTCCTCCGCTCGACAGAACCATCGCCCGGGCCTCTCTTAGGCTGAATTTTATTCAGTATTTCTTTGCTCTCAGATGAAGCTGGTTTTGGGTAGGGATATATTCACTTGTGTCTCCTTTAGAGTGCTCTGGTTATCCTCATTTTGGGTTGAATTTTACCAGATTTTGGTGTTTTGGGGGGACGGAGAGATGGAAATCAGGCAGTTTGTTTTGCTGCTGTTCTCAAGAGCGGCTGAGGTCACTTGGTTTGCTCGGCTTGGAGAAGAGCCTGAGGGAAGACGTTTTAAAATGTAGTTTTAAGTTTTTAATGTAATTTTAAGGGTTTTTTAATATCTTTTTAAGATCTTTTCATATCAGAGTCACACTGGATATCTGGAATATATTGGGGTGCTCAAATGGTGTAGCAATAGGTGCCAATATATCTAAAGCAGGTGTACACCAATCAATTAAAAAGGATATTTCAGGGAGAGGAAGAGGAAAAAAGTGGAATGTCATGGTGAGGTCTGTAGGTTTTGGGGGGGTTTATATAAATGTAAAGAAATTTTTCAGTCCTATCAAGTGATATGATCTGTTCTGTGGTAGCTGTACCACGATGTGCCTGGACAAAAAACTACTCCGCCTCCTTTTTTTAACAAAAGGGAAGAGTTTAATGTCAGGATTAATAAATTGGGGATGTTCAAACACCCTCTTAGTTCAGTAATAAGAATTATTCTCCCGATAGCCCAATCCTCTGAAGGCTGAGGGTCTATAATTGCACAGCAGGGCTGGAAATTCAACCTCCTGCCAGTGTTTGTGTGTACAGCTGGGTGTTGGGGGAATCTGAATGGAGAACAAAAATAAACTTTGATTTATGTAAATCATACAAAGATTTAAAGACAAGGAGGCACCTTGCACTTCACACAATACCTGATTTCAACAAGCAGCCAACAAAACTTGGATTTTGAAAGCGGAAACTGGTTTCAGCTGTCAAGGCTGTCAAAAATTTCACAGGAAGGATATGGGAGAAGTTTGTCAACATAAATTTTGGGGTGGCTGAGGCAAAAGAAGGTGATGGTATTTCTTGTCTCGTTACTTTTAGTAATTTAGTTCAGTTCAGTTTGGAAAATCCAACCCTCTGGTAACACAATAAGATACTGCAGTGTCTTTTTTGAGAGAGATTTGAATTCAAATCACGCTTATAAATAAATAAATAAACCTCATTACTCCTCATTTTCCTAATTATCATGCAGATAAACAGTGGGAATCGTGACATTAAGATAAGTAAGTGGTTTATGATTTTGCTTCAGAGGAAGAAAGTCTTGCTGTTCCCCCTTTTCCCCCCTTGGGCCACGCAGGAGTAATAAATGAGCAAATCCGGAGTAGTTTCTGATGGATGGTTAATGGGGCTGTGCTGGAGCCAAGGGCTTGTTCCTGCAGCAGCTGTCACAATTCCGAGTCATTAACACACCTTGAATGCTTGCATTCCGAAATCAGGGCATTTAAAATCCATAAAGGCAAAAAGCCATGACTTTGAGAAAGGAATTTGAGGTGCAGGTGAGTGTTTTGGGCTGAGTGAAGTGTTGCAGTGTGGAGCATGAAGAGTGTGAGTGTGAATTAAAATAATTAAAGTCATTTGGAGGTTACAGATTGACTTTCAAAGTTTATTTATGTCTTTAAGCCCATGAAGAACCCAGTGAAGGACTTCTGAACCTTTTTTCTGGGTGGTTCCTGCCTTTGGAGCCAGAAAGCTGCTTGGAAATCTTCTGGGAGGGAAAAGAATTACTGTCTGCAGCAATAACCAGTCATTTTCAGTGTGGAAAACAACTGAAATATTCCAATATCCCAAATATTCAAGTCATGCCAGCAGACTCCCAGCAATGGCTTCATGTACATAATATTTTGGTGTGAGGAAATACTTCTGTGGAATAACCATCAGGTTTCCTTGTAATGCTCTGGAAAGAAGGATAATTAGTGGGGGTTGTTTCTGCCTTCATAAAGGGACATCTAAGAAGTGCTCAGATAAAGAGGTCAGCTGGATCTTTGTTTTACATCGCAGTAACTCATGTAATATTTTAATTTTCCTGCTCACTTTTATCGGCCTGTTTGAAGCATGAGAAAAAACCCCAAACCCTTGTAGTTGTTCCTTTTCAAAGTAATGATGTAGGAAGAAGATACTGAACTCGAGCAAATCATTCTTTGAACCCACTACCTGCGAGTGAGGGAATGCACAGCACAGAAATAGCAACCTTTGATAGGTCTGAAAAGTTAATTTTAAATTTTTTCTATGAACAGACTTGACCTTGAGGAAAACGAAGGGATATTCACCCTCAGCACATCTGCAGGTGACACCAAGCTGAGGGTGCAGGGACACTCCTGCAGGATGGGGCCATCCAGAGGGGACTGGACAAGGTCCAGAAGTGGAATCTCCTGGGGTTCAACAAGGCTGAGGTGCAGCGAGTTGATCAGAGGGATGGAGCAGCTCTCCCATGAGGAAAGGCTGGGAGANGCCAATTAAACTTTAGCTAATGATGGAACTGCCCCTCAGCTCGCCCCCCTTCTCAAGGTGCTGGGTTACACATTTTGGGCCTGGGACGGGCTGGGTGTCCTTGCAGAGCAGCCTGGAGAGGCTTTGTTATGTCTGTGTGAGCATGAGAGAGCAGCAGCTGCCAGGCTGCAAGGCAGCTCAGAGTCACACACTGGGAATGCAGGATTTGAAAAATATAAGAGTTAAAACCTAAGGCATCAAAGGGGCCGGCAAGAAAGACAGAGAGGGACTTTGGAAAAGAGCCTGGAGTGACAGGACAAGAGGGAATGGCTTCCCACTGACAGAGAATGGGTTTAAATGGGATATTACGAAAATATTTTTCCCTCTGAGGGTGGTGAGTTGGATGTGGAATATCATGGAAAAAGCTGTGTGTAATTATCTGTTCAGAGTGCTGACAGTCTGGTGCCTGAGAGTAGGTAAAGGTGATAAATAAGTGAGATTTAAAGATTACATAAACACAAAGTTCAGAACTGAAGTTCACCAGCAAAGAAATATCAGATAAAATAACTCCTGGAATCGTGATTTTGCCGTGTTTTGTTGTTTTGGTGTCACTTGCTTGACTAATTTTTTTCCCTTTTAAAAAACAAATTTTCCTTCTCTTCATCTTTCCAAGGTCCAGATAAGTTCGTATCATATTTTAGATATTGGGGAGAGTGATATAACTCTTATTCCATGTGAACTGCTAGACAAACCCAGGCCATTCTTTAAGCTTTCCAAGTTGTCCTGAAAACAAAAAGTAGTTTTGACGGTTGGGAATTGTGAATCAGTCCTGGTTTTGTGTGGGATCGTATCTGAGTTTTAATTCTTCTTTTTAAATGTGGCTATTTCTTTCACAAATTCTGATCTTCAGTTGTTTTCTTGGGCACGTTTCTGTCTAAATTTTTCCCAATACCCCCCTTTTTTCTCAAATCTGCTGCTTTCCATCTCTGCCGGCTCCTGGAGTTGCCTCCTGCCCTTGGTCACCCCAGTTCTTCATTTCTGTTTTCTTTTTCTCCAATTCTCTCCCTTTTTTTCCTCTCCTTATGCAAGAACCACAGCATCCTTTTGTCCGTGTCTTCAGGACAACCTTCTGCCTCTTTTCTCTGATGCCTGGAAGTTTTTTGTCCTCTTGGCCTCTATTGCTTGATGCTGCAGTGTTCCAGAGCTGGAAGGAATAATTGCAGGCAGAATTCCCTATAATTCCTACATTCCTGGGAGGACTTTGTGTGTTCTACAAAGCTCTGGAGGTCTCTGGGCTCCCTTTTTCTATTCTATTTTATTTTTCCCCAGGATCTTATGGAAATGGTTAAGTTTAATTTGACTTTTTTGGAGGTAAAAGGAGGGGAAGTGCCCTGAAACTGCTGTGGTGGGTACCTCTCTCCTGGTAGTAACCAGATTCCTTGGAAACTACATGGATGTTGAAACTTCTCAGCAGAAGAAAATGAAATTATTATTAGTGGAGGGTTTTCTTTCTTTTTGACATGGATGAAATGAATTTGACTTAGGCCCTCAGAAAAGGTGGAGGTGAAGCGTGGAGCATCTTTAACTCTCTCTCCTGCTTCTGGAACTGTAGCTCGAGGGTCTGTGGAGTGGAAAATGAATGGAAAGTAATTTTATTTTATGAAGAGGGTGACACAAGGTTTTTGTAGCAGTGGAACAGGAAGGAGACAACTATTTCTTTTCCCAGTAGTTTTCAGTGCAAGTTTGATCATAAATTGGAAGGAAGAGAGAGAGTTTTAAAAGAGTTTTAAAATCAGTTTTACAGTTCACATTTGGTTTCAAGGGTGTGATGGTTAATTATGCAAAGGGGGAACAAAACTAATTAGGGGAATCTCCAGTTTATGCTGCCTTAAAAGTTCAGTATTTAGATTTTTTTCCTATGTAGTGGCTTGGCTGTAAAGGTTTAATCCAAAGTATCCCTGCACAGTCATTGGCAAACAGAGGAACGTTTTCCCTGCCTGCATTTCAGGTGGTTACAGATGTAATCAGCTGTGCCAGGACTTTTCACCCTCACATCTCTTTAATATTCAGTAAAAACAGGTCCTTTCAGAGTGCAGTGTGAGCTGTTTCAGATGTGAATTTTATGATGAAATGGATTTTCCTGAAGAAGTGTCCGTGTCTCTGTAAATGCCTGTCTGGCTTGAGGGGTTCTGGTTGTCTTCTCGTGTAGACAGCTTCGGCCATTAAGGTGATTTTCACACAGAAGATAAAAATATTATCATGGCCCCCACATCCATGGCACACAAAAGCTGCTGATTATAAATCAGAAACGTCCTGTGTGACAGGACAAGGAGCAGGGGGCTTGAAACTGAAAGAGGATGGATTTAGGTTGGATAGAAGGAAGAAATTTTACGTGATGAGGGTGGGGAGGCCCTGGCACAGGGTGCCCACAGAAGCTGTGGCTGCCCCTGGATCCCTGGAAGGGTCCAAGGCCGGATTGGACGGGGCTTGGAGCACCCTGGGATAGTGGGAGGTGTCCCTGCCATGGGAGGGGGTGGAACTAAATGATCCCAAAAGTCCTTTCCACCCCAAATAATTCCAGGATTCTCCATCAGAACACTTTTGTTCCTTGTAATCATTCGTGAAGAATTGGTGGGAGTCAGGGGTTTTCCTTTGGGATCTGTTATTCACTCCATGGTTCTGTTAATTTAAGGTTTTAGCACTGGCCTTAAAATCCCTTTTTTCTTGTGAGTAATCACAAATTTCTGCTCATTCCTGCATCCCTTGGGACTGGAGCACATCCTGCTGGGTTAATTGTGGATGTGGCTACAGGGGATGGATCTTAGAGCCCCTTCCCACAGAGAGGTGTTGGTGTTGTGGTGCAGGTTCTCGTGCAAGGGCTTCCCTAAATTTCTGGAGGAGCTGCCTGTGCTTTCCTGGAATTTCATGCTGTGTTCTTGGCAGGATGCTGTGATAGCACTTTGAGGGAGTAATAAATAGGTTGTGTAAGTCGTTCCCTTAAGTTGGAGTTTCTATAGAACAATTTTACAAATTGTTGCATGTCACAGCTGTAAATGGGTCGAGCACATCGTCGAGTGTGGAGCTGACAACAAAAAAAACCAGGGCTTGTACTACTCATGAGAAGAAAAAAAGCTATTTTATACTCCATTAAACTGTTACACATCATAAATAATTTATGCTCAGCTTGCTCTGTTCTGTAGCAAAGATGATAAACTCGACATTTTCGGAGCATTTTAATGAATATAATCATTTTCATGACTTTCTCTGTAACAGAAACCTCGTTCCTGCAGTATTCCCCTGGTCATTATATGGATGGAACTGGGTTAAATGATAAAGAGTACATTTAAAAGTGAGTCCTTGAGTCTTACTCTGAATTCCACAAGTATCTAGGAATGGATTTAAAATGTGCTATAAAGTGGTTTGGGTTGGAAGGGACCTTAAAGGTGATTTAATTCCAACCCCACTATTTTAGGCAGCGATGTCACCCACTTGAACAGGGTACATATGTAGTGTATTTATAGAATTTTGCTCATTTTAATTAATATTCTAATTTTATATTGGATATTTCTTTCATTGCCAGAAGTCTTTAAATACCTCACATGTTATTATGAGGATGTCTCTGTTCCCAGACCAGAATATTGATGATTTTTCTACTTTATACTGAACTTTTAGGTAATTCATACATTTTCTCATACAGGAAGGTTTTTAGACCGTTTTATGTTCTTAAATACACCTTTTGCTTTGCCAGTGAAAATTTCCTAATTTTTTATTAATTAAAACCACTCAAAATAGCATTGTAAAAATAAAACATGCCTGGAGATGAAAAAACTCCAGACAACAAAACTGAAGTCTTTTGGACAACAGCGTTTTTTTTAATTGTGGAATTTTAAAAGTTGGGTTTGACTGAAATTTTCAAAATTGTAGTTAAATGTGTGAATGGAGAACCGGCTCTGTTTATTTTGTACAGGGTTTTGGTGCAGTAGTGCTGTGTTTTCCTGAGGTGTGGTGCCTGTCCTGAAAATCTAAAGGGGTTGAAATGGGGCTTCACTTCGAGCTGCCTGATTTCCTTTAGCTAATGAAAGTATAAAATGTGATATTGCTAAAAAGGAGCTCTTAAAGCAGATGAGTGATGCAGTGGAAGTTTCCAGGACTCCTGTTATATTTAAGCTGTGGTACCAGTGCTGAATTTAAGGATGAATCCAGAGTGCCTTTAATAGAAATTACAGTTCAGGTTCCAGTGTTGGTAGTGGGAGTTCATCCTTAATTTAGAATTGAGGTAACATCAACTCTTTATTTTCCTGTGACGACTGCAAATATTTCCTGAGAGAATCTTCTTTTTGATAAATCAGTTTTCATGTTTATATTCCTACACAAAATGCAATCATTTCGGTTGGAAAAGCCCTTTAAGATCCTCCAGTCCAACCATTCCCCAGCACTGCCAAGGCCACCACTCACCCGTGTCCCCAAATGCCACATCCCCACAGATTTAAATCCCTCCAGGGATGGGGACTCCAGCCCTGCCCTGGACACCCTGTTCCAATGCTCATTATTTCACTCACAGTCCTGATAAAACACTTGATATTTGTGTTTAATACCATTGTAGTGTAATTACTGTTGAATTTTAAATGATGGCAGAGATTTTTTGGGTTTTGTGTGTATTCTTCAAAGTATTTTGGTGCAGGTTTAGCATCTTAGTAATAGAAATATCACCTTAAACTTGTTTTGCATTAAAGGAATGATCAAGTAGTTTTGGTCTCTGTGACAGAGTGGGTGTGTAATTATATATTAAATTTCTCTTTGCTGTTGCATGCTCCTTTAAAACCTCTTAAACCTGGGTAGAATATTGCAGAAAATATTTTATAGATAATGAAATTCATGGTCCTTTGCCAGGAGGATGACTTTGACTGAGGAACTGTCCTCGGACAAATTAGTGATGGTTCCCTTTGTGTAGTACATTGCAGAAACAGCAACAGCCATATTAAATCTTAATCAATAACAATGTTTCACTAATTACAGGAGCGGGTTTGTATATTGGATAAATTGCTGTTTGTAAACGTTGTATTATATTAACTAAACCAGCTAATTACCAGAGCAGAATAAACATAAGGTTTGCTAAAAGCTTCCATCCGTAGCTCGGAGCAGTGGCTGCTGTCTAATATTTCAGTCAATGTGGAAAATAAGGTAATGACATTATAAATACATTTATAATGCAGGACGATTTGTTCTAAAATGCATGTAAGTATTATTGCTTTACTATGAAATATGATTTATTTAATGCATTTCAGCCCCCATAATATTAAGATATAATTGAGATGGGGGGGGGGAAAATTGCATGCAGTCAGAGTCTGCATGAAAGTGAATCACAGTCTAAATTGCTTGTAATTTTAAAGGCACTTAGGGGAATCGTGAAATTTAGCTAATGCAGCCTTTGGTGTAAAAAATGGGAAGAAAACAATTGGCCAGTCTTTCAAGTTTTATTTGACTTCACATGTGTTTTTTTTGTATCCTGCTGACAGCCAGGCTGGGAATGAATAAACAGAGCTGCTAAAACTTTATCCCCATCTCGTGATAAAAACCAACTGCAGATGTGGTGAGGGATGGGCATTTGGAGCGAGCAGTCAGTGAGAGAGCTGGGGGTAATTTGGCTGAAGCCACGGGAAGGGAGTGAATGATAGCACAGACAGTGATGATCCGAGATGGGAATCGTTTCGGTGGTGCTGGGAATTCTGATTGTTATTGCTTTCAAAAGGCTGAAGCTTTCAGCTCTGGCCTTTATGGTTTAATTACTGGCTGAGCAGTTGGTGATTTCACTAAATCACTGTGCTCCCACACGGGCACCACCAGCAGAGCTCAGCCTGAGCAATCCCACTTTTCCTGCTTATGGACACCAGCCTGGGCTTAGCTTAACATCAGCTGTCAGCTGGAGAGAGTCTGGCACTGCTCGTGTTCCTCAAGCTGGGTTTGGCTCCAAAGATGGAATAAACAAGTCAGGGTAACCCCTACGGCTGGGCCGAGATCACTTGATCTCAGTAGGAGATAAAATGGGTGCTTGTAAAATAAAGCTCTTTTTGGTTTTTATGGTAAATAATCAAATGAAACTTCTGTTGAGGAGATGACTTGGTGCTTTTAAGACATTTGTCATTTCTTGTGTAAAATGTATTAATGATTCCATAAAATATAAATCGTGGAATCACAGGATGGTTTGGGTTGGGAAGGGTTTTTAAAGCTCGTCCAGAGCCATCCCCTGCCATGGGCAGGGACACCTCCCACTATCCCAGGCTGCTCCAAGCCTGGAATAATTCCAGGGCTGGGGCAGCCACAGCTGCTCTGGACACCCTGTGCCAGGGCCTCCCCACCCTCCCAGCCAGGAATTCCTTCCCAAGATCCCATCCATCCCTGCCCTCTGGCAGTGGGAAGCCATTCCCTGGCTCCTGTCCCTCCAGGCCTTGTCCCCAGTCCCTCTGCAGCTCTCCTGGAGCCCCTTTAGGCCCTGCAAGGGGCTCGGAGCTCTCCCTGGAGCCTTCTCTTCTTTCTGCAGGCTGAAAACCCCCAGCTCTCCCAGCCTGGCTCCATAGGAAATCATATCCCATTGCACATAATTTCAGGATTATTGGCAGGCAGAACATCACAGGGCAGAAGCTGAAATGAGGAGTCAATCGATGGCTCGTCCCTGTCATTTCCTGTCTGCACAGACTCTGGGCTCTGGCCTCCAGCAGCTCCTCCTGCTCCCCTTGCTGGAGCTCAGTGTCCCTCACCAACTGGCCCAGCAGCCATTCATGCAAAACCCTTCCCTGATTTGCTTTGGGCATTATCCCTTTGCTGGAAAAGTTGGAATGAATGGTTTGAGCTAATCCGATTCCGTCGCCGCTGGATTGACGTGAACAGCCCCGGAACCGTGGCAGTGGGATCAGGAACCTTTGCAGAGGGAGCAGCTGCACCTGGAAGATGATGTTGAATCTCATTTGACCCAAATTAATTTAAATCTCCTGCAGTGATTAGTTACTTTGTGAGTAGTACAGACTGGAAAATTCTCTAAGCCTTTCTAATATTAACTCCAGATTACTGGATGTAATCACTTTTTTAATAAAGGCGAACTTGGAGGCTGGCAAACCACATTGGTTTTATTTTGTGTGATTAATTAAAAAGCATAGTAAGGATGAATAATAAACATAAAGGATTGGTAGCTCCACTGAAGCACCACCGCTCCCTTGCCTCTGTGTACTTCTGCAGGCCGTTGCCAAGAGATTTTGTGAGGATTGATTAAAATAGTTTGAAATAAGGCACTGTCTATAGAAGTTCAAAGTAATTGGTATAAGTACTTTTATTAATAAAGAGAGCTTCCATAGAATGAATTCTATCTCCGGGGCTCTCAAAGGGCTTTTGCAAGTTAAATATATAATTAAGTACATTATCTCACACTATTCACAGAAATTTTTTTTTTCCTGGGGTAGAACACAGCAGCAATTTATGGTGTGAAGATCTGTGTGAAATTTTGCTGTTAAATGAGAAAAATGCAATCCTCGTATTGTTGAAATCCAGTGTACCACGATGACTGACTGTTAGAACAGAAAGAGGAAGACGGGTATAAGCTCAGCCTGAAATTAATCAGCAGCATGAGTTTAGGGAAGGCTGGGATTGCTTTCAGAGCAGAGGATGTGGAATTAACATCCATCGTGGTCTGCAACTCTGTGTGGAGCTTTAATGACTCCTAGGCAAGGACTAAGCTCTGCCTAAAGCAGGAATTGTGAGCCTGTTGGCTTTTACCGTGATGCTGCTCGGGGGAGTTGTATTTTTGGGTTAGGTCTGATCTGGTGCAGCAGCCAACATTTATTTGGGACCAGCTTTGTGATACTGATTTGTGGAGCCACAAAATTCCTCTCTCGGAGTCAGTGGATGTGACTGGAGCAGCATCTGAGAGTGAACGAAGTGGGGCCTGGGGCTGCTCCTCCTCCTGCCTTGGGTCACACCAACCCCACGGAGCGCCACAGGCTGGGGCAGAGGGGCTGGAAAGCTGGGAAAGGCCCTGGGGGTGCTGGTGACAGCGGCTGGACTTGAACCCAGATGGGCGAGAGGCCGATGGCACCTGGATTTTAGCAGGAATAGAGTGGCCAGCAGGATTGGGGAGGTGATTCTGCCCCTGTGCTGGGCATTGGTGAGGGACCACCTGGAATCTTGGGGACAGTTCTGAGCTCCTCAATTCGGGAAGGACACTGAGGGGCTGGAGCGTGTCCAGGGAAGGGAAAGGAGCTGGGAAGGGGCTGGAGCCCCAGGAGCGGCTGAGGGAGCTGGGAAAGGGGCTCAGCCTGGAGAAAAGGAGGCTCAGGGGGGACCTTGTGGCTCTGCACAAGTCCCTGACAGGAGGGGGCAGCCGGGGGGGGTCGGGCTCTGCTGGCAGGGAACAGGGACAGGAGGAGAGGGAACGGCCTCAGGCTGGGCCAGGGGAGGCTCAGGTTGGATATTGTGGAAAATTCCTCCTGGCAAGGGCTGTCCAGCCTTGGCACAGCTGCCCAGGGCAGTGGTGGAGTTCCCATCCCAGGAGGGATTTCAAAGCCCTGTGGCTGTGACACCTGGGGACATGGTGGGTGGTGGCCCTGGTGATGCTGGGAATGGTTGGACTTGATGATCTTCGAAAGCTTTTCCAGCCTAAATGATTCAATGATTCTATAATTGAATTATTCTGAGGCTTTGATCTAAAATCCTTTTAAAAATACCACTTAGAGCTCTTAGTGCAGTTTCTATCATGTAGTGGCCTCAGAAAGATCTGCTTCCAAATTGGTAACAAAGTAAAATAAACAGGCATTGACATATAAAGATGAAGAAATGGGATTTCCATCCACGTCTTCTATCACTTCCCTTGGGCAGTGAATGTTTTTAAACATGGCCTTTTCATGTATTTTTCTCTTTGAGAGCAGCTGCCGCCTGCGTGCTGAGCTCTGCTGAAGTCTAAGGGATGTTAAAGGTGTTGGGAATACAAAAAGTACAAATTAGTGCCCAAATTATTGGTACCGATCTCAGTTCCAGCAAAACCCTCTTCTTCCTTCCCACCCCCCACATTGATAGCAGAGAAGTGAAACAAAATTTAATTCACTCAAAGAATGAAATGTGGTTTGGTTTAGACCTCAGACTTACTCCTAGGTGTAAAGAAGTGTGAATTCTTGAAATAATAGTGCAAATATTAAGTATGAGATACATGTGGTGCCTGTGCTAATGCTCCTGCATGCATTTCTGTGTGGGGATGCATTTACAGATGGATAATTCATTTTTAAGTTGACGTTTCTGCAAAATAGAAAAGGTTCAAATACTGAAAAGAAATAAAATTATGGAATTTTTATCATTTTATATTGCTAGAAGCAACTTACCAGTACAGCTCTGGCTTCAGAGGGGAAAAAGGAGGATATTTTTCTAAAGCTGGTTAGTGAACAACACATTTCCATGTTTAAATACATCTGGTTGGATTTGTCCTTTTTTAAAAGTAAACCCTGAATTTTCCACCTTTTCCATGTCATCTCGTGGCTTTCTCCCCCTGACTTCCTTTCAAGTCCATTCACTTTGGGATCCCCCATGTGGCAAATACCTGCAGTGCAGCAACATTCCAGCTTTAAATTCCAGAATTCTTCATTAATATCTTTACTCAGAGAAGTGTTTGAGGGGCTACAAACTGACAAGCTTTAAGAGAAAAATATTTCAGAAAGCAAATAGAGATTTTTTTCCCCTCTATTAGTTGTCTTTTATTTCTTTTTCTGCTTATGGAGGAAATTGTTTTCAAGCTGGAGGGTGTGAAAATAAGCAAAATACAATGAATATTGAGCGAAATATTTACTAATAGAGATATTTTAGCAATTCTTTATTGTTTAAAATATTTTTTCCTTTGGAAATTCAAATTGAGCGTAATAAAAAGAGAATGAACATGACTTAGACCAATAATATTTTGTACTTGAAAAGAAAAGAGTCGTTTTCAAGACGTAGTTTTCCCAAAATCCCATAGTTTTGGCTGGTTTTATGGACAGCTAAAACCTGTGGATGACAGTTTAGCAATTCCATTCCTGCACTAATCTCTCTATGGAATCCTTTGTTTCCCCAGCACAGGTATTTTGCTTTTTGGGTTTTTTTTTTTGACGTGTCCATGAAGAACTCTCCACCTGCAGGGGTGCAGGTGCATTTTGTGTGTCTGGAGGATTTCTTTATCTTGATGTTTCTCATCAGTCCTTAAAAATGCACAAAATTACCTGGAATTGCATTTTTTTCCAAGCTTTTTGACTCAGTGGTTGGGAAAGATCTTTTGTACACGGAATTTCTTCTGTGATTTTATTTTCCAGCACGACCTGTAATGGTACTTTAATTTTAAGACATGGCTGTGTCTCGATCAGCTTGTTTTTACCTCAGCAAAGTTAATATTAAGGGCTGTAGTTAATAATAAAAATTTCTTGGAGGAAACCAGGCTGTAACCTGGAACTGGTGAGTGCTGATGGGGGCTCAGATAAGGAGTAATTTCGAAGAATGAGCTCCAGCAAACGGAGCCTTCCGTCCATAATCATTGTTCCTGTCTTTAATTTCCTTTTACGTGACCTTCCCTGGTCGTTTGGGTGTCATCCCTGTAACAGTTGTCCTCGTAAAAGATAATAATTTAACACCATTGGAATGAAAAGAGAGAAATTGCCACGTTCTGGATGTGCTGCACTTGTCACCACCAGGTTTGCAATATTTTCATGGGCACAAGGGACGGGTGTAGCTGAGAGGAAGGAACTTTTCATCAAAACTTGTTTTCATTTCGTAGAATCATGGAGCGGTTTGGGTTGGAAGGACCTTAAAGATCATCCAGTCCCACCCCTGCCGTGGGCAGGGACACCTTCCACTAAACTGGGCCTGAAGTAACAAAATATTTTGTTTTTTCTTTGGTTGTTTTATGCTTTTGGTCTATAAAGGTGATTTTTTTTTTGATAGTGGAGCTAAAGGGAGAACGTACATTAGGAAGGTGCCAAACAGATAATTTGGAACCAAGTACTGTGATCAGATACAGTTTGCTGACTGAACTGGTTCTAGTTGAACTGATTTTTTCACTTCTGCTTGCAAGTCTGAGCTCCTTGTGATGTTTTCTGCTGCAGAATTCCACACCTGGGCAGTGCTGAGGTCCAGGCAAAGACGCAAACTCCTGGAAATATCTTAAATCAAATCTGATGGATTTATAAAAGCAAAAATTCTTGAGCTGCTCCTGAAACGACCGATTTTTAACAGCGCTGAGTGCAGATTCTTCCTGGCTGTGCTTGGTTTTTTGGTTATTTCTGGTTGCTCTTGTGAGTTTGTGTTTGTAGGACTCGCCCAGGTGCTTACGCTGACTTTGGTGGGGATGGAGAAACAGCTGCTGCTTTCAGTGCTTCAGCCTCTTCTCTGCTCGTTTTTGGAGAGGGATCCTTTCCCAGGGATGGCTGCTGAAGCAGATAACCCCAAATTGCTCATTCTTTTATTTCTTGGGAAATAAGCCGTGCAGTTGAGGTGTGGGGTGTTGAGCACAGCTTGAGGTTTGTGCTCAGCTCTGGAATGGTACCAGAGCCAATGCAGAGTTCTGCAAAGCCTCTGCAACATCATTTAAAAAGGTCTTTCTTTTTAATATATCTGCAGATATTAAGAATGAAATTATCATTGCAGTTTGCAGCACTTGAGAGTTTAGAACTCTCTCATATAATCATAGAATTATTTAGGTTGGAAAAGCTCTCCAAGATTGGATCCAACCATTCCCGGCACTGACCGTGTCCCCAAGTGCCACATCAACGTGGCTTTGAGATCCCTCCAGGGGTGGGGATTTAACCACTGCCCGGACAACCCTTTCCAAGAAGGAATTTTTTCTCTCCCCAAAGCTGTGCTGGTTGAATATTTAAGAAGGAGCCTGTACAGTGCAGTCCTGACAACTTCCAGTCTGCCCCCGATAGATAAACGCCGGGTGGTGGCACTGCCAGCTCGAAGTAGGGAACAGTTACTCAGAAAGAAAAGCAAAAATGTCTTTATGGAATTCCAGAATAGCTGGGGTTGGATGGGACAGCTGGAGATCATCCAGCTCCACCCCCTCTGGTAAACCTCAGGTAAAGGAGGTCGGTTTTCCTCACAATCTGTTTTTAGCAGTCACAGAATCCCAGGGTGGTTTGGGTTGGAAGGGATCTTTAAGATCAGCTCATTCCGACCTTGCCGTGGGCGGGGACACCTTCCTCTATCCCAGACTGCTCCAAGCCCCCTCCAGCCTTGCCTTGGACACTTCCAGGGATGTGGATACTTCTGAGAAGATCAAAACAATGAAAAGCTCAGTTCTGAGGAAAAAACTAACCAATAAAAACCAAATAACGCCCCCAAAATAAAACAAAGCAGAACAAAAACCTCTCCCCAAAACTATAGTTTGAAGGAATGATTTTTTGTTGGCTTTTGGTGGAAATCTTCGCATGATCATCACTAAGGTACTGCTTGGAGCACACACAATTAATAAAAAAGGGTTTTGAAGACACCAACTTGGAGTTACCCTGAGGCTGAATTATCCCAATATTTTAATTGCAATGTGTGTCCCATTACCTGGGTTGTTTATAAGGGGGAGCATTGATTGCTTTGCATCCACAGCATCAGTGCCGATCAAATATTCTATAAAATTGTCACTGCCAGTTTTTCCTTCTGGAAATAGAGACTGAAATACAGAGGAATGGATTCAAGTTCACCCTGCTGTACTAGCAGGTGGGAAAATGAAACTCTTGCCCTCGGATTTTTAATTTTAGAACGGAAAAGTTCCTGTTTCTGCTTCTGGATTGATTTAATTCTTTACTCATAGTTGCACTGGAGTCAGTGGCAGAATGACATCAGGTACAGCTGATATTTTAATGTGCATTCCTCCTTCCACCATGGTTTTCATGTATTTAGTGATTAAAAGTAATTTTAGGGACGAAATTTAGAAAAATAAAGATCTGAGACAGTGGGAGAGAGCTGTAGAAAATTCTAACTTTTATTTATTTTCACCCTCTGACTCTCCTAAACACATGTAATCCACGGAGTTCTCTGCGCTGCTTTCATTTATTAGGAATGGTTTTCATTTGAAAATGTCATGTGGCTTTTTCTGTGACAGTGCAGATCAAAGTGACACAGGTTCCCCACAAATGTTCAGCAGCTCTTTCCAGTCCTGGACCTTCAAATAATCAGATTAAGTTAATTTGTTCCTGCCTTAGATCTCTCTGCAGGCGTGTGGCGCTCGCATGGCTGGGTTTTGTTGCATGCTGAGGGCTTGGCTTTTTTTATTTTTGATATTTTTAATATTTCTACATTAAAATAGACTCCATAGCTCTAAAAAAATAAAAAAACCAACAAAAAACGATGTAGTTTATTTAAAGCAGGAAAAAGTTGTGCTCTCAAGAATCACTCAAAGCTATTAAATAAGGAGTGTTTGTTACTTGGTTATTTGATGTGATTTTTGTTCCTCACGAAGCTTTTAAGGAGTTTTGGTGCCAGCACCAACGATTTTGGAAAGGAGGATCCTTTGAACTTCGGGCTCTTAGGCCTGAAGTGATGTTTGAGATGTGTCCCAAATGGGGGCATTGGTGTAAAATGTAAATCATTTTTCCTCTATAAATAGATCAGTGTTTTGGGGAGAAAGGAGCAGGGCAGAGTGGAGCCAAGTTTTATGATAATGCCTCGTATTGATTCCCTACCCTGGAATCCCAGAGTGCTCCCATTAGCCGGGAGCACCAGAGGGAATGGGTTCAGAATAAATGGGGATCCAGCCTCCCTCTGCACTGTGCCGAGATGGTTCTCATCTGATATTGCTCACAAGCAGATCGTTAATTTTTAAAAAATTTAATATTTAGGCAAGTGGGTAAGGTTATAGACGTAATTTCTCTTTTAAATCTAAATTTCCTTGCCATTATCGGTTTATGACTGTCTAAACCTCAGTGATAAGATAATACGAATTATTAACCTGCTCCATTTAACTCATTCTCTTAGATGTTTTTATTCCTTTTTATCCAGAGGTTTTTTTAATACCAAGGCAATCTTTGAATTGCTTACAAGAGTAATTATGAATTTCTGAGCATTCCACAGCTTTTTCTTTTTGTACCTCTGGAAATATTAGAAATCATTTTACTGCAGACATCCCGAGGAAAATAGCAGCATGATTGTATCTCCCATGCCTCATGCTCTGGGTGCATCTTAATTTAAAAAAAAAAATCCATCAATATCTTAAAAGAAAGAAAAAAGTCCACCAGAAAAGAAGAAAATTCCCGAGAGGCCCTTCCTCCAGTTGCAATTCCCAGAGTGTTTTGATAAATCAGGTTCTCAAGCCATAATTTGGGATTTTGTCACCTTTGACCGTGCCCACCCTCAGCTCAAACTTTTCTTGCCTTGATTTGCTCCTTTTTGCTTCTCTTCCTTCATGGCACATCAGAACATGGCATCATGTTCTCTTCCACATCACAATTCTTGTTTTTAAAGCTTGTGTGGACCAAAAAAGGTTTTCTTACCTCCTGCACTCCATCCTTGAGGGAATCAGCTGCTGGTGAGAAGGTGGAAGAGGTCGTTCGGTGGCTCAGCTCCCCTTGCCCAGTTGTATTTATATTATAAATTACACATTTGGAATTACATGGACTATAAAATTGGAATTATAAAATGATTTTCTGCTCCTTTCCCATTTCCTTATTGGTGTCCAAAGGTGAGTATTGAGCCAGGTGGGACATGGAAGGAGAATCCTCCTCCCTCGTTATCCCAGATCCCAGAGCTGCCCAGCCTCGTGTTCTTCCTTCCACGATTCTCGGTTTCCTGCTGGGGCAGGGATTTATTCCTATGGAAATGGGAGCTTTTCACCTGAGTTTTGGCCCCAATTCCTTCTCTGACTTCCTTAGGGAGGAATAAACGTTCAGAGAGAACCTCTCTGTCTTCTACCTCCTCACCCACCTTCCCATCAAACCTTTTGTAGCCTGCAGGAAGAGGATTCTATCAGCCTTCCATGTTTTCTTGCCAGATCCTTAATTTTTTTTTTCCATTTTATTTCCATTTTTCAATAATCCTTACATTTCTGTATCTTCTTCATTTGTCAGTCTTGTTTTGAGAACATCTCAGGAGCAGGAGATGAGCTGTGCTTGGGGTTTTACCATCTCTGGTCCTCAGCTTCTGATAAATTTTTTAGGTTTTTTGCATGTAAATACATCTGCAAGCAGAGAGGGGACTAAAATCCTTGGCACAATTATTCCTGCTGTAAATATTGGACAGAAAAAACCTAAAGTGTCCTCAGGGAATAGGAGGATAAAAGTGATTCCTCTCATGGAGCTCAGAACACCCTGAGTGTACCTGTGCTTGCACCCCTTACCAGTCATTTTAGACAATTTTATACCATAATCCTGAGCCTGCAGCTACAAGGGTGGATCTTTGTCTTCAGATTTCTTTTCTGTCGTGCAAAAAATGCATTTTAAATACTGTTGTCACGTTTGAGCAGGTTGGGAATGTTTGTGTTAAGGCTTTGGAATTTTTTGGGGAGCTGAGCAAAGAGGGGATGAACCAAATATTCAGGGGTTTTGATACTCCCTGTTAGATTAAAAACAAACAAAAAAAATCCCTATAAAAGTCTCAATGTCTGGTTTTGGTCCCACAGAATTCAGGGGCAGATTTTTAGTTAGGTAGTAAATTAAATATAGATATAAATAAAAATGTATAAATACATTTCTATCTAATCACACACACAGAGGTGTGAAATTTTATACTCAGAGTGAGGAAAAAATCCACCTGTGTGCCTGAAGCACATAAAAAAATCCACCTGTGTTTGCTTTCCAGCTTCATTTTGGTGGAATTAAGAATTCCAAATCCCTGCTGCATTTTTTATGTCACTTGACCACAGCTCCATTATTGGCTCTTTATTTAATTTGGGTATCCTGAACATTAAATACTTCCATGGTTCCTTGAAAATCTACTTGTTTGCTACTAGAATATTGATTTGGGAATAAAAGTGTGTTGGCTAGAATATTTCTCTGGTTTTTAGAGTAATGTAGACTTTGGCAGAAGTAAAAGCACTGAAAGGTGAGACCTCCATGAGTCCTTGACGGGGAAAAAAATCAAACATAATAAAAATATGATGTCTGTTTTGAATAGGCAGATTCCACTCTGAGAATTGCTCATTGATTTTATCTCAGTTTTTGGGGTTTTTTCTGTGTTGTTTTTAAGTCTCTGTTGATGCAGCAGCTCTGTTCACGTGGAGCACGGACCATGTGCATTTTGGTCTTTTCGGTACAGGTTTAGAAAAATGAAAATTCCTGTTTCTCTTCAGGCTGTGATCCCTCACAGCTTAAATTTCAGGCAAAACTGCTGGGTCTGGTTTTTTCTTAATTGACTCCAGTTAACTTTCAGGAGATGCGAGGGTTTTCCCCATCATTAAATCAGATTATTGCTCACTCTGTGGCACAGATTAGGCTTTCACAGAAGCAAACCAGACTCTCTGGAATTTTAGTTTATAGGAGCTGAGTTTGTGCACCCGTGGTGATATTCCACGTAACAGAGATTCACGCTCCCAGTTTTCCTCTGGAATTTCTGGGAGCTGGAAGTCACTGGCAGGAATAACAATTGGGCTTCTACCTCAGTGTCCTTGTCAGGATCTCAGTGCCCCAACACATTTTAACTTGGGCATGGAAAATACAGCTCTGTCCACCTGGAAATTGAGGCTGGAATGGGAGTGGAATGTGGCAGGTGCCTGACAGAGCTCGATGGAATGAAGGCAGGAATGAAAAATGGACATTGCCAGGGACACTGGCTGGGTTTGGAAAGGTAAAATACAGATTTTAGCTGTGTTTTGAAATCAGGGCTGGAGCCCCTCTGCCATGGAGAGAACTGGGAGCCAGGCTGGGGGTGCTCACCTGGAGATGAGAAGGCTCCAGGGAGAGCTCAGAGCCCCTTGCAGGGCCTAAAGGGGCTCCAGGAGAGCTGCAGAGGGACTGGGGACAAGGCCTGGAGGGACAGGAGCCAGGGAATGGCTTCCCACTGCCAGAGGGCAGGGATGGATGGGATCTTGGGAAGGAATTCCTGGCTGGGAGGGTGGGGAGGGGCTGGGCTGGAATTCCCAGAGAAGCTGTGGCTGCCCCTGGATCCCTGGAAGTGTCCAAGGCCAGGCTGGACACTGGGGCTTGGAGCAGCCTGGGATAGTGGAAGGTGTCCCTGCCCATGACCAGGGGGGGTATGAGATGATCCTTAAGCTCCCTTCCATCCCAAACCCTTCTGTGATTCCATGATTTCAAATGCAGCAGAAGATCCCTCTGAGTATTTTCCTGCATATAAATAATTTTTATATCATTTTGGGTGGTCAGAGATTGCTACAGAATAAGGTTTATTGTAAAAAAAGTGGTATTTCTGTTGGAAAACCAGTTTTTTTAGCCCCTCCATCCGTGGTTATCCATGTTAAATAAAGGCAGAATGTCAGTTGAACTTGAATATCTGAGTTACCACACTGATAGATGTGATATCTTCCAGATACTAGCAAGGCAATTAAGTGTAATTATAGCTATATATAAAATATGTAATATAATTTCTTGTTTCCTGCGTTGCAAAAATGTATTATTTTTTTTCCTTTGAAATTTGTTTTTGAAATCTTAACTTCCATTGCATTTGTTACTCCTCTAAACCTAAAGTTTTATAAAAGGAGTCTTATCTTTAGAGTGGGGTAGAAGGGAGTTTGGAGATCATCCATTTCCACCCCCTGCCATGGGCAGGGACACCTTCCACTATCCCAGGCTGCTCCAAGCTCCATCCAGCCTGGCCTTGGGCACTCCCAGGGATCCAAAACAGCCACAGCTTCTCTGGGAATTCCATCCCAACGCCTCCCCACCCTCACAGGGAAGAATTCCTTCAATCCCAGGTGTTTTTCCCATCTCATTGCAGAGCCACATCTTGTTTAATAACCTGAATCTCAGCAGGCTGTTGTGTACTCTGTGTTATAAAGGGTGAATGAACATTTTATGAGATCCTTTTCTCTGTTTATGATCAGTCGTGTTTTGTTCTGCAGATTTTTCTTCTTCCCTCTTAAAGGACAGAGCAAAGTTGTAACTTTTCTATCATTTCCAAATTAATCTAATTTGAACAATTCTTTGCTGTTCTCAATTTCATGCAAATACCAGCGCCATTAGTTGTTCAAATAGTTGGTATGTCTCTCCACGTTCAGAAAATTAAGCATTAATTCTCACTGTGGGCTGGAACAGGCTGCATTGCATGACAAATAGATTGGAGGCATGCAAGGAAAAAAAAACCCACCTCACAAATCCAGCAGAGAGCTTTGCTTTTGAGCACTCACGATGCTGGGCAGTACAGAAAAAAAAAGATTGTATAAAATTGACATGTTTTAGCAGCTCCCAAAAGAGAGGGTTTTTTTGGTTTTCTTTTCCCATTATTGTAGAAGTACTTGGCAGCTTATATTTTCCTGAAGCATCCTATTGACTGGGATGAAACCTCTTTTTTAGGAAGCACTTTTAAGTGTTTGCTTTCCCTTCCAGGCGCTCTCACCCACAACATAAAAAATGTTGGTGTTTAGATAATAGCATTCCTTTAGAAAATGCGCGGATTGGGGATTCTCCAAGCGCTGCGCAGACAGCCTCACACTCCTGGCAAGCATCACTGAGAGCCTGGAAGAGGAAAAGGAAGGGAAAGACATCTTTCCTGAGGTTTCACAAAGAGCTGAACTGAGGGCACAGCTCGTCCTCCTGCACGGGATGGCGCTCCCTCAGTTTTAGGGTCGTTTTGAGGGAGATGCAGGAAGGGCACCATGGATTTCATGGGTGGGGAATGCCCTTTTGGGGGCCTGCAAGATCCACCCCACTCCACCCCTGCCATGGGCAGAGAATCTTCCACCATCCCAGGCTGCTCCAAGCCCCAGTGTCCAGCCTGGCCTGGGACACTTCCAGGGATCCAGGGGCAGCCACAGCTTCTCTGGGAATTCCATTCCAGCCCCTCCCCCCCCTCCCAGCCAGGAATTCCTTCCCAAGATCCCATCCATCCCTGTCCTCTGGCAGTGGGAAGCCATTCCCTGGCTCCTGTCCCTCCAGGCCTTGTCCCCAGTCCCTCTGCCGCTCTCCTGGAGCCCTTTAGGCCCTGCCAGGGACTCTGAGGTGTCCCTGGAGCCTTCTCCTCGCCAGGTGAACATTCCCAGCTCTCCCAGGGTGGAAGTGGGATGGGAGAAGCCCTCGGAGCCACCAGTGATGGTTTCCTTTGCTGAACCTGGGCCATGGAATCGGTGTCCTTGTCCTCCTTGTGCTTCTCAGCACTTTTGCTCTTCTTCAAGCTGGAAATTGCTCTTTTTGCTGCCTGGATCTCTCTGTGTTCGGGACAATGAGGCTGATGGTCGGAAATTCACTGAGCAGAGACTTGCTCAAGCCATTGGATCCAGTCTGGTTTGTGGCTCAGCAGTATTTAAATTCCTCATGAACTCTTATTTTCCCTGCTGATGAGATTCTTTGTTTTGCTTTATACCTTGAGTTCCATTCAACGTCAGTTCCTCGCCCCTTTTAGCTGTTGGCACAAACGAGGAGAGGCAGCTCTGCACGAAGCCCTTGAAGCTCTGGGTGTGGATCTGTCGTCCCCATAGAAATTCTCATCTTGAGTGTGGTAAAAATGGCGAGGTTGATTTTACACTTTTTTTTTGTTTTCCTGGCTATGTAAAAGCAGCATGACAACAGCTGAGAGGGGCTGAAATTTGGGACTCAAGTCAGGGTTTTTGTCCGACACCACAAGAAATAAAGTAGTTCCTTGGAGCTTCCTTCTTCTTACGATCTCGAATAACTGCCACGTGACAGATTTCAGTGTTGTTAATTGTTTGATAATAATATTATATTGTTAACGAATGTTTATTGCTCCAAGGAATCCAGAGTCTGAGGTAGCTTAAGGGTGAAAGTGTGGATGTTTGCAGAGGTAATACAAACATCTCAACTTTTTCGGGTTTTGCTGAGCGATCGGCTTCGCTGATAACTTGTGGCAATGAGTTCTGCAGGTTAATTATGCATTTAATTGGTTTCAAATTTGTTGCTTTTCAATTTCACTGTTCACTGAATATTTCCTCGGTCTTGTATTATGAGAAGGAGTAAATAGGAGAGCCATGCTCACCTTCTCTGAACATTTAATTATTTTGTGTACCTCACTCCTGTACACAGAGCTCTTCTCAGGGGTTTGGTCTTTATATATCTCCAGCTTCTTTCTTTGCCAAAGCTTTTCTCTGCAGTGACCAGTATATAAATATAAATATAAGTATAGTGATCCGAGCTCTCTGAGGATCTGAATTTTATTTATATTAAATATTGTGATCTCAGTGTGGTGCTGTCTTCTCCTTCCCCTTTTCTTCATAAATCTCCTGTTTTTATTTTGCTGTTTTAACACACAGGACGAGTTTTCCTTGGCTTCCTGCAGGAATATCAAGTTTTTCTCTGGGGCTTTCTAGTCAGGGTAAAAAAGCTTCACCTGGCTGGTGCAGGCTTTTGCTTCCAAGTTATTTTCCGCTCATCCTCATTGGATCCATCCCTGGAAGTGTCCAAGGCCGGGTTGAGTGGGGCTTGGAGCAGCCTGGGATAGTGGGAGGTGTCCCTGCCTGTGGCAGGGGTGGAGTGGGATGATCCTTAAGGTCCTTTCCAACCCAAACCCTTCTGGGATTTCCCCTGCCCTAATCTTCACTGCTTGATCTCTTTTTTGATTCAATTTTTTGGAATCAATTTTTTAATTTCAACCCAGTAATCTTTATGAAACCTTTGAGCATTTCCTTGGCCTTCATTATTACTTGCTTTAGATTTTTCTGTGCATAAGATGCTATTGAATTATTTTTGAATATCCTGTGAGACAGCTGGTTCGTTCTTTGCAAGTGTGACAAAAATTTACAGTAAAATGTATAAACACTTTAGTACAACCATGTAGAACATGTTTCATGTTTTTGGAACGATCCCTGCAGTGTTAAACCCTTTCAATGTTGTGTCAGCAAATGTTCATGATGAGGATGTCAGAGCATGGACTAGAAATGTCAGCATCAGTCCCTCTCTTCATTCCATTTCCTGCCTCCAATTACTTAATTATATTCATAAGTTTGAGGGTTTGTTTAGTTGCCCAGTCCCAAATTCCTGGCAAACTCAGACGTTCACCATCTGAACAGGGCAAGGGCTTTTAAAAAAAATCATTATTTTCATTTCTTTTTCTACTATGGTCTTTACAAAACTCAAGTGTTTGTTTCCCTGCCTGTCTTGCATTAAATCTGCTTTTTCCATCCAGTTTGAATATTTTCTGTGCTTAGAATATTATTTATTTCTGTTAGAATAACACAAACACCAGCAGAGCTTGAAGTATAATTATGTTAAACACTGCACAGATGTGTAGTGAGTTCCAGGCTCTGCCTTGGAGACTCTGCAATCAAATGAGAAGAGAAATAAAAGTGCAGTGAGGGGAAGTTGGACACAGAAATTCAATGACACGTGTTATAGGATTATATAAAAGGAAGATGCTCACCAATAATCGATGCATAAATCAATCCCAGCCCCTTTCAGAGCTGCTCTACTCAAGGTAGTAATTCTCTGGTGCTTTTATTTCAGAGTGAGTTGTTGAATCTTTAAAGAAAACGCTGAAAGACCAGCATTGTAATTTAGTAATTAAAATACAAAGAGCATTAAATCCTGCTGTGTTCTCCCACTTTCCCAAGGCTTTGCTGGATCTTGGTTTGTAGGTAGTAATTTAAGGAGTTACGGTAACTATGTGGTATTAACTTAGGATTTTCACACTTAGCTAAATATTTTGTGGCTGTAAAGTGAAGAACTACAAACTGTCCTGTTAATTGTTTGGACTGAGTTTTCAGAGTGCTGGAAAAAATGAAACAGAGCTAAGAAGTGACTTATTAATTGGGATGGATTTTGTTCAGTTTGATATTATCCGGCACATGAGTTAGCTGTAAATATTTTCTTTACCATGTGAATTTTTTGTGTGTCTCGATGCCAAAAGGTCTTTGGGGGAAGTTGTAGCATTCCAAAAGTTCACCAAAATTATCTTCCCTTGGCAATGCTGAGGTTAATCCCCACTGTTAAGTCAGATATTCTGTTTAAAGATGAATTTGTCTCTAAGTTACATCTTCAGTCTTAAATTATCTGCTGGTTACAGTTACTTTATTCTCAAGCTGAATAGGAAAATCTCTGTTTGGGAGTAATGGGAAATAAAATGGCTGCATAATTTGGGACAGAATCGATGAGTTTTGATGGTTTGTTTATTACTCAGTAGAAGAGTTCAATTTAACAAGATCAAAATTCGAAAAAACACAGATAAAATACCTTTAAGGCGATAGATTATCTGTATTTATAAGTGCCTTTTTAAACATCCAAAAATGAAGGTTTGTGTCGTGTCTTTAAAGTGGAGAAACACCTGATGTAGTTCCAAGTGACTCAGTTCTGTGTCTTAAGCAGAAATCAATCCCTTGAATAGCTGAGCTGCAGTAAATGTCCTTTTCTTTGGTATTCCAAAGTGGATTTACCTCCTTGGGCATCATCACTTTCCGCCTTTAGTGGGAATTGGTTCCCAGGATAACAGATTGAGCAGCCACTTCAGTGAGGCAACTTGTGCTGGGAGGAAATGATATCAATTCATGCAGAGTTTTGATCATTTGGTAGAAGAAGTGGGATATTCACAGATGGAAAATAACTCTGGAGAACGGCCCCTGATGCCGAGAGGCCTCTAATAAACAGAAAATACAGGAGGTTTTCAATGGGATTCCAAATGAGATTGGCTTTGAAGTGGCTTCAATGAGGTGGTGAATTTTCATTGCTGATATTAATGCAGCATCCCTAAGAATTATTTCACTGTTTGTGTGCAGCCCATTGAATCTTCAGTTTACAAAGCACGAGAATTGGGGCTTTTAAAATGATAATAATACGACACTGGTGACAAATGGTGCTGGGTTTTGGACAAAAGGATGCAGAGTCCTGGGTGGAAAGCTTAAATTTCAGAATTTTCTCTGAATATTTGGGTGTGAGGCAACTGAGGTGCAAATTTCTTCTCTCTGGCTTGGTTTTGCAGTGGTGAACTTCTGAAAGGGAGGTGCTTCCTTATATTTTGCTTTGCTTTACATTGTGTTTTGTTTAAAAATGCATCAAATATTGGCTGACTGTGCTTAGCGATATCTTTTCTTTATCCTTCTGTTGTTTAATCCAGGAATTTAAAAGTATTTCTGCAAAATCATCATTAATATCAATTCTGAACACAATAAAAAACGGCAAAAATATTTACGATTTGCTACAATAGTAACAAAGATGGAAGTAGAACAGAGTCCTAAATCAGTTTCCTGGCAGTTTCTTCCTGAATTTTACAGGATAATGGTCCTCTTGCTCTGTTTTGTAGACAGAAATCCACTTTGGCTCATATGGAGCAGTCTCTGCTTCTTTCAGTTTAGTGGAAAACTACATATTTGACATATGACTGAAACATCAGAAGCTGTCAGCAACGGTTAGAGACAATATTTGAATTGCTACAAACACCTGGCAGCAGTACAGATAGTCTTTAAAATGTTTGATCTCCTTGGACTGTGTTGGCTGACTGAAAAGCATGGGTAGAGTTTCAGGAACAAGTCATGCCTTTCTTTCATTCCCAGTGACATGCAGAGATGTAATTCAGATTTGTTTAGCGTCTCTTTTTCCTTTGAACCACGGTTGGATGGAAACACGAGGCTTTTCTGCCTGTTGCTAATGAATAGAATAGTCATGAGTGTATTTTAATTTTTATTTTCAAGGGAATAAAGTCTTCAGAGTCTGTTGTTTTTAAGCTGAGCAAACCAGATGGTTCACTCAGAGTTTGGTGAGGACTGGCAGCTTTTCTTTAGTGCTGATATTGTACAAGGACAGGTTGGACAGGGCTGGGAGCAACTTGGGCTGGTGGAAGGTGCCCTGCCCATGGCAGGGGTTGGAATGAGATGATCTTGAAGGTCCCTTCCACCCCAAACCAGTTTGGGATTTTATAATTGCTCATTTGTGGTGACTTGGTACAAACATGTGATTTTTCTGCCCCTCGTTTTGGGGTAGGATCATAAAATAAATCAGGCTGGACGGAACCCGGGGTCCTCTCAGGTGAGCAGTGACTCAGAACTTCCCTGGTGCTGCTTCTCCTCCCTGAGTCCTGTCCCTGCACAGAGTCTGGGGGACCCTGCAGGTGGAGAAGGCTCAGCAGAGCTTTTCTGTCTCCATGCTGGGAAGGTTTCGAACCCCAGCTGGATACGGCCTTGGGGTGCCAACTGTGGCCTCTACGTTGCCCCTGTTTGAGCAGAAACCTCTGAGGTCTCTCTGGGCGTGTCTGCTCTCCCTAAATCACCCACCTCCTTCTCCGGGTGTCCCACCTTTTGGAGGTGCTGCCCAGGGGGGTTTGGAGTCCGCATCCCTGGAGGTGTCCAAGGAATTCCTGGACGTGGAACTCAGTGCTCTGGGCTGAGGACAAGGTGGGGATCGGGCACAGCTTGGCCTTGATGATCTTGGAGGGCTTTTCCAACCTCAGTGATTCTGGGATTTTCCTTGTTGAGCGTTTTATTCTGGCATAATCATGGCATTGTTCTTCAGCTTTTTACTGGGGCAACAACATCAATGAATTTCTGCCTTGATGGAGAGCGACGTTCCTGTGGATTTCCCTGTGCATGTTCCCGTGACTCACATTGGGATTGGAATCTGTAACTCTTTTGCTTGGCATTTGTGCATTTGTTTTCTTCTCCTTTGGTCCATAACGAGATTCGGTAAATGAAGCGTCTTGTCACATGTTCTGTTCCACGCTAGATCCTTACTTGTTCATAAATTCAGTTTTTTAATTTTCTCCATTACCCTCCTCCTCTCAATGTGATCTTTTTTATCTGCTCGACTCACTTTTTTAGGACTTCATTATTTTTAGAAAATGTACTGTAGCACATTTAGTGGTAATTACAAAAGCTTGTTTTAATTACACTTGTCAAAGGCTCCGTTTTATGATGCATTATTGGTGCTGCCGTTTCTAATTCCTAACAATTCTCCACCTTTACAAGTGGAAATGAACATCCCTCTTTTCAAGTCATGTGGCCCCATGATTTTTTTGTGCTTAGGGATGGTTTTGTGCGTAGTGATGATTTAAAAAGGAATTCTTTGAGGGGGAAGGGAGCAGCATATGTTCCCAAGAATATCCGTAAGTTACTGGTGTTGCCTGTTCAGAATGATGGGTTTATTTATATGCTGAAATAGAAGGTTAAAAATTAAATCTGTGGCAGTTCAACATGCATTAAATGTGGAAATTGGGAATTATTTTTCTTGGGACACTTCATGCAGTGGAAGAAGAGAGTAGTTTTGCCGATCACAATAATTTATGCAAATAATGAAGCTTTATCTGATTTTATCACTGTGCAAACGTGGATGCACAGGGTGAGTGGGAGAGGAGTTCAGTGGATGTCAGATCCCTGGAAACATCCGAGCTCAGGCAGGACAGGGCTCTGAGCAACCCGGTGGAGTTGAAGATGTCTCTGCTTGTGCACGGGTTTGGGAGATGATCTTTAAGGTCCCTTCCAGCCCAAACCTTGATTTTATGAAATGCTGAATAATTGTTTTACGTGACCCTCACAGGCTGGACCTGAGTGATGCTGATGCCAACGAGCTCTGGGATTCACGCCCAGCCCTAACCCATGGCTGTGCTCATCTGGCAAACCTCAGGTTGTGAAAGACATGGAAAACCTCCACCAGTGTGGTAGAGGCAGATCACGTTTTGAGATCTCTCTTGTGCTCGTGCATCCCCCTCGTCCTGAGCTGTGAGCAGATCTCCTGTGGGATGGTGCTTATGGAGCTGCCACCACTTTTCTTTTGCCCTTTAATCCATCGGTTTTTCCTCCAGGCTCGTCCCAAGGCCTGCAGATATTCCATTGTGAGCTTTCCCGTGAGAGGAGCCCTCGCTGCTGTGAGCAGGATTTCGTTTGGAAAATCTCCTTCACTCATCAACCTGATGTGACAGGAGCTCTTCCAGCCCCCAGCCCCAGTGCCAGGTCTGGAATCCTTGGATGTGCCTTGGGAGGTCACGGGCCCCTTGGTGTCCACCTACCCCATCCTCTGATGTTTGGTGAGATGACCCTGAGGCAAGACCTTCAGAGGACTTTCAGCTGGCTGATAGTAATTTATGAATTCTAACTGGACTCTTATTTTGAAGCAGATCATTCTTTTCCCAGAAAAACACAAACTGGAGCCATTTCAGCAGTTTTCTGCTGTAAATTTTTGGGATGTTAATGAATTTGGAGCTTGGAGTCAGCGCTGAGGGGCAGCTCTAAGCCTGGGACTGCCAAAGGCTTCGGGAGCTGAGTCTGAAATCTGCCTAAAAAGTTACATTAAACCACTTGATAATGATTTTTTTTTTTTCATCAGCTCCTTAAATAACAGCAATTTATGACCACACACACCTGGAATCTTGTTGCATCCAGCTGACCAGATTCCTTTATTTATTATTCAAATTTAATTATTAAACATGAGTTTTCAGCCAGCTGCTTATTTGCTCCATTCTGCCTCACGGAGGACAAAAATAAATGTGTTTCTGTTCTATACAGTGTGAGCAGGGCTTGGCTTTGTCAAAGATGCAGCCAGGTACGAGGCGATTCCTGGAATTTTTTTGTAGGGAAGGCATCCATTTTTTCAGCGATGGCAACTCCTGCCAGCGCTGTGCCAAATCCAGGTGCTACTTTTGAAAACAAAACCCAGGTTGGCCTTTAAATCTTGGTCCGACTTCCTTGTGATCACGAAGAACCTGTATTTAGTATCAGTGCTCTCTTTGGGTATTAAATTGGGGTGGTTTGGGGAACCAAAGGTGGTTTTTTGAAGCTGTTGTTTAGAAAAAACCCGAACAAAGGTTTTGTTTATCAGTTTCTTCGTGAAGGAGCAACGAACCTGTTCCTGTGTCTCATTTACACCTGAAGTGCAGCATTCAGCTAATTGAAAACATGGCTGTTCTTAATTATTTTCTTGCAGCTCATTGACATTCACAGGGATCTCGGTGCTGCAGCCCCATAAATATAATATTACTTTACAGGTTTTTATTTTGGCACTCAGTTCTCCTCTATTGGCATATTTATAGTCTCCTGTATAAATGAATAATTTTATTTATTATTTATTCATTTGAACTTTGCTGTGTCTGCGTTACTGTACAAGTGTCAGGGGTGGAAGAAGCTCTTTTTTGCTGAGTTTCTTACTTGCCAACCAAATTTTCCAGTTACTTCCGCAATATAGGGAAGCAAAGCTTTGGATAAACATACCATTTAGTATTTTTGTAATACAATATTTCTCCTTTATCAGTGCTAGATCAGGGCAATGAGCAGTGTCACTGTAGAGCAGTAAAATCCAGCTGGTTTGATGATTAATTATTTTGAGGGGGGACAGGGAACCAAACCCAAAAATCAACCCGAAAAACTAAAAACTTCCCAGATAAATCAAACTTTCCAGGGCAAAATCTTCCACTCAGAGAGATATCCTTGGAACAAATGTTACTGCCTTCCCTGATCAGAGCAAGACAGAGGGAAAGGATTTAAGCTCAGCTTAAATCGTGGAGGATAAGGATGGGTTTTGTCTCTTCTGTCATTGCTGTGCCCTTGACCTGTTGTGTTTTACACCCTGAAAAGCTCTGCCCTCGTGAATCGTCAGAAATGGGGCGAGTGAGTTCAGTCAGGAGGTTCTTCCCTGGGTTTGATTCCATCCCGTTGCCTTTCCAGAGCCACTTGGAAAAGTCACGGATAGAATCATGGGGAACACGATTGGACTGTAAGAACGGAACCTTAACCACGTTCTCCTGAGCTTCATGGAATATTAATTTTGTGTTTTCTTTGTCTCTGGCCTGTTGAATCCATTTGCACAGAAGGAATGCTCTGGGGATTTTCTGTGTTTTGGGGATCATGGAATGGTTAGACATGGAATAACTGCATTGGGTACCCATGAAGGTGCCTTGCAGATATGGATTATTAGATCTGGAATATTAGATCTGGAATATTATATATGGAATATTATATATGGAATATTATATATGGAATATGAGGTGTTGTGGCACAGGTTGCCCAGAGAAGCTGTGGCTGCCCCTGGATCCCTGGAAGTGTCCAAGGCCAGCCTGGATGGGGCTTGGAGCAGCCTGGGATAGTGGAAGTCCCTGCCCATGGCAGGGGATGGAATGAGATGATTTTTCGGATCCCTTCCCACCTAAACCATTCCATGAATCCGTATTTGGGAGAGGATGGGTTTGGGAGACACAAAACCTGCAGTGGATTTTAAGCTGTTCTGTAACCACCAGGTCTGGGAGGTCATCAGGGATTATCTGTAAGAAGAAGCAAACCATGGTCAATACAAAACAGGAGGGTTTGGCTGTGGAATATTTCCTGGAATGAGCTCTGTAATTAGTGAGTCAAGGCTGATTGAAACGCTGGTGGACAGGGCATGTGCTCCGTGGAATTCTGATGGAGTGGCTGGCAGAGGACAGGGTTTGGTTCATCCAAAATGTGGCTTTTTGGGATATTTCTGGTGATGTTGCATGAAAAACGCCGACAATTTCCAAGTTGTTCTCTGCATTTTTGTAGATACACCTGACGTGCACGTGGGGGATTTTTTGCATTCTTTCTTCACCATTATATAGTAAATTTAATTTGAATTTTAACATTTTTTACATGCTTCAGGACATAGAAACAAAGGTAAGTAGTTGAATAAGGAAACAAGGGAAAATCCAAACTTTTTCATGTATACCTTGGATGTTTGCTAAAAAAAACCCAAAAAATTAATCTTGACAAAGGGAATCAAGTCTTGCATCTGTACAATATGTGGTGTAATTGTTATAGTGACCTCTATTAGATGATATTAGTCACTAAAGATATTTTATTAAAAAAATATGAACCTGGAAGGTATTTGCATTGATAATTTAGGTGTTCAACCCTCCATAGCTTGTTAAAAATCTCTTGTCTGGTATTTATACTCCAGGATTTACAGCTTTATATATTTTTAATAAATTCCTCTGTGCATGTGTGCTTTCTAAATATATTTTCTAATTTTTAATGAGTCCCCTTAATCCTGGAAATTGGGAAATACTACAGATGAAAAGCCAAAACCATCAATTTGCTGGGAGCAGTGTCTCTTAAATGAACACTCGAGTCATATTGGGATTGAAAAGATAAGTATTTTAAATTATTCTGTATTATTTTAGATTATTGGACACGGGAGTGACCCTGTGGTTAAGTTTTTCGACTTAGTGGGTACTTCAACCAATCTGGGAGTTTCCAGAGGAGTGATTCCTAATTCAAGAGGACAGCAGAGTTTTAGATGCACTTTTTAGCAAATATCTAAAAAGGTTTTGTTCTTCCCAAGTATCCACCTGTTTGGAATTAGACTTTCCTAAGTTCAGAAGTGATTTGCCAAGTTAATTCGAATTAAAAAATAAAAATGAATCCCAGCCTGGTGCATTTTGGTGACATTTCCAAATCCATTTGGACAAACTCGGGCAGAGCTGTTGATGAGGGGAGGAAAAAGCCCAGAACTATGGACAATATCCTGGATCCAATATTTTTATTATCCTGTTTCTTTTTTTTAGGCCAGGCAGCTGGAAGAGAAGGACAGGGAGCTGAAGAAACACGATGCCTACTACAAAGAGCAGCTGGCTCGGCTGGAAGAGAGGGTAAAACATTTTTTTTCCCTTTTCATGAAGAATTTTCTGCTCACTTCTGCTCCTGGTTACATTTTCAAGATGACTTTTTGAAGGAGACAAAGATGAAAATTCTGGCTAGAGGGGTTATTTTTGTGTTGCTGCTGCTGTTTCTGGCTTAATATTGACAAGGTGGAAGGTTTGGTGGTGAGAAGATTGTTTTCTTTACTAACAAAGTTCTCGCATTCGCTGTGGAATTTCATCTGTCACGGTAATTACAGACAGAAAAATGAAATAATGAGGTTATTTTATACCAACGCTGATGAAGAGCCGGTGGAAGTGAATAAATGTCACCAAGTAAAATAACTTAAATTAAAATAACAACAAAAAAAGTGAAGTGTGAAGAGAGGTGGTGAATTTGTGCTATCAGTGGGTGGAATTAGTGGTTCCTCCATCAGTACATGGAGAGTTTAATTTTAATTCCAAGTTTATACCGTGTTTAAAAAGCACTTCTGTGTCTTTGTCTCATCACAGACTTGAAATTAAACTGTAGAGAGCAGCTTGGGAAGCTGTGGGACTTGCTTACAGTGGCTTAACATATTGCTGTTAACACTCCTGTTCTTTATAGGGTATTATTTTATAGGATGTTAATTTCAAATAATTACTGCTGTCATCATTTTCTGGCTCCCAGGTTGGTTGTAACCTCCAGCCTGAATACATTTGCCTCCTCTACCCCTCTGCCTTCTTCCTGAGCTTAAATATTGGTGATTCATTTGGATTTTTTTTGTTAGTTGGTTGTGAAAATTATTAACAAGATACATATTCATTTATGCAGCTTAGCAGGCTAGAAGAAAACCCCTTGTTTTTATGGATTAGGAGGAAGAACATGTTGCATGAATTATCAGTGTGTATAATTGGTCTTAATGAATATTTTAAATCGAGGGGATATCCGATACCATCTCGGTGTTTTGTCCTCCCTTTTTGAAGATGACATTAATGAAGTCCCGTGTTCTTGGCAATGAAAAAGAGTTTGAAAGGATGAGGGGAAATTCGTTTAATGATTCTAAATCGGTGCATTATTTAGACAGCTCAAAATCAAGATCCTTCACCAAAAAGAAACCCACAGAATACTTTCCTTTTTCTCCAGTAACTGGCTGGTGTTGGAGGAAAAAGCATCAGTGGGATCTCATCCAGCCTGGCTTCTTTTGGGGTGGTTGTAGCTGTGCTCTTAGTGGGGAATAATTCATGGCAAAGGATGTCTGATAAACCGTGGATCTTGGACAGCTTTTTCTTTCACCTTTTTTTTACCTTTTACATCTTTTTAGATGTTTTTCTTAGTTATTTTCACATTCAAGTCGGTCACTGATGCAGTGGCTTCACTTGCTCCTGTTAAGTGAAGGCTTCCAGCGTGGAATTGTGTGTGTAAATCAATCCTTGTGCTGTGCAAGGGGAATAATGAACTTTAAATAACTTCATTTGAGTTCTGCTGGAGTGTCATCAGGTGATGTGAAACAGGAAAGTTGTGCCATCTCTTGGTTTCTCTGCTTGGCTTGGAAATCTCCAGGATTACAGCAGGTGGTTCAGAATTCCTTGTTTTATTCCATGGGTGATGTTTGCTCTGTGTGCAGTGGAGTTTTTGTGATACCAAGCCCTGTCTTTTCATTCTGACTCTTCATTTGTGAGGTGCCCATGGCAGCTTTTCTGAGTTGTCACCCAGTTTGTCATCAAGGTACATTCTCATCTCTCTCCTACACAAAAAAGTGCTGTTCCAGCTCTGAGAGGAGCGAACTCTGCGTTCCAAATCTGACACTTGGAATTTCTTCAGAGAGGTGGAGGTTGCAGAGTGAAAACCTGGGCAGGCAGAGGGGTCACAGCTCCTGCAATCTCACCTTCCCCAAGGCAGCGCCCTGCAGCCCTCACTGGGGTCACCTGTGAGCTTCTGCACTGGGAGTTTTGAAAATTGGGATGGAAATAGAGCTTTTTTAAAAAAAAAAAAGGTCTGGAAATGACAGAGCTTGAAAAGAGGCTGGCTGGTTGTTCCTAAACTTGTCCTGATTTCAGTGGAAGGTGCATGGAGACAGAGCACGGGCTGCTCAGCAGAGGGAAGTTCGGAACAGGAGGTGGGGTGGGAGCAAGAGGAGCTTGGAGAATTAATGTCAGGATGAAGAAATGTTCAATCTGAGTCTGTCACCTGTGACAAAGAATGCTAATTACAATCTCAGATCATTCCCACATCAAATAAGCACACTTTAAAAACACTTCAGTTATGCCTATGTGGTATTTCTGGCTGTTGCATCATGGAGTGTCAGAGCTCATCTCGATGATTAATTGGCTTTTTGATTACTTAGCCTTTTCAATTAGAAGCTTCGTATTTGTGTTCTTCGATGCTGCTGAAAAAACAATGCAAACGTTGATAATAAAGGGAGATGACAACAGAACAGATTAGTGTCAGCACAGCGTGCTCCTTATGGAGAAAATTATCCATATTCAGTGCCAGATGAAGTCTGTCAGTTGAAAATATTTCAGTGACTGAGGGAAGATGCTCAGCCTTTACAGGGTATTAATACAGGACAAAGTAACTGTGCACCAGTGACAGCTGCGATAGTAAAACATAAACAATTCTATTCTCCAGGGGAATAACTGTTCATAAATTTGGTTTATGTGCTAAAAACCTTTTGATACTTCCCCAAAACCCAGCAATTCCCCTAACAGCTGCCAGTGTTTCTAGGTCAAAGATAGCACATAAGCTATTAGTTATTACATGCTCCACAGCAGCAGAGCAATAGCAGAGAGTTTAACAAAGGAGTTAAAGAACAGCCTTCCCTTGCTCTGGGTCTGACTGGGATGTGCAGCTGTGATTTAAGTGTTCACACTGAACCTTGGAGGGAAATTTGTCACTGTTTTTCAGTGTCCACCTACGGGCTGAAGGTGGTTCTTGACTACAGCAAAACCCAGAGGCAGAACAGGGCTGAAGTCACTGAGCTGTGTGTGCCCCACGCTGTGTTAATTATTCACCTCCAAGGTGAAGGTCCTGCACAAGGGTCAGGGCAATCCAAGCACAGATCCAGGCTCGGGGAGAAAAGGGTGGAGAGCAGCCCTGGGAGAAGGACTTGGGGTGTTGGTGGGTGAGAGCTGGACCTGCCCTGGCCGTGGGCACTGGGAGCCAAAACCCTCCGTGGGCAGCAGGGGGGCAGATTCTGAATGTCCCTGTGCCCCCCTCAGGTGAGACCCCACCTGCAGAGCTGCCCCAGCCCTGGGGCCAACATCACCAGGACTTGGAGCTGCTGGAGAGAGTCCAGAGGAGGCCCCGGAGCTGCTCCCAGGGCTGGAGCCCCTCTGCTCTGGAGCCAGGCTGGGAGAGCTGGGAATGTTCACCTGGAGAGGAGAAGGCTCCAGGGAGAGCTCAGAGCCCCTTGCAGGNAGGCCCTGGCACAGGGTGCCCAGAGAAGCTCTGGCTGCCCCTGGATCCCTGGGAGTGCCCAAGGCCGGGTTGGACGGGACTCGGAGCAGCCTGGGATAGTGGGAGGTGTCCCTGCCCATGGCAGGGGTGGAACTGGATGATCCTGAAGGTCTTTTCTAACCCAAACCATTCTATGACTCTCTAAGGAGAAAACAAAAGTTGTTTTGGAATAAGAGAAAAGCCCCAATGTTGGGCCCTTTTCCAAGGAATGCCATTCCTACCCTCTGTGCCACATGCTCGGGAGCTCTGTCTGTCCTTACCCTGTGCAGTTCCCTGTAGTTGAAGCTGTTCCATTTCTGGTGTTTATAGGAAAAACTGTTGCTATCTTCACTGTCTTGTCCCTCTAATTCCAGTGGAGAGGTGCAGTATTTTTGCCTGGTTTCAGTGCCAGTTCCAAGCCCCTGTGTCTGTAGCCTTTGTTCATAACCATCTCTGCATCTCCAGTGTCCCTTTGCTGTGCAGGTTCCAGTCCCCATCAACACGGGCACACAATTTTCATGCAGAGCGGGTGACATCCCAGTTTTCCCTCACCCCGTTGCTTTTGCTTTACAACATTTTTTACGAAGGAAACACGACCCTCTCCTGCTTCTCGCTGTAGTTTTGGCGTCACACAGACACTCAGTGAGCTGTGTCTGCTCCTGCTCTGTCTCTGAGACTGATGGGACTCCCCAGTTCCAATTTCCTCCAGCAAACCCAGCTATTTTCATGTTGCACTGCTTCCTAATGCTAATATGCATCATTAGGAGAATCCTGCCCCAAGTCATGGGAGCAGAAGGAAATTAATTTTAATACCCTGCTGTATGACACAACTACTTAGTTTATCAGTGTGAATGAGCAAGATATGGATCCTCATATTAATCATAATATTTTCCACTGGAGCTGAGTTTCCGTGCTCCTGAGTTTCCTGGAAGTACTTTTAACTGTTGAGCAGTTTGTATGTGAATGTGCTTGTGGGGTGAGGTAATAGGATTATCCTGGAGCATGAACCTGAGGGGAGGCTGAGGGAGCTGGGAAAGGGGCTCAGCCTGGAGAAAAGGAGGCTCAGGGGGGACCTTGTGGCTCTGCACAACTCCCTGACAGGAGGGGGCAGCCAGGGGGGTCGGGCTCTGCTCGCAGGGAACAGGGACAGGAGGAGACGGAACGGCCTCAGGCTGGGCCAGGGGAGGCTCAGGTTGGATACTGTGGAAATTCCTTCCCCAAAGGGTTGTCCAGCCCTGGCAGAGGTGGAGTCCCCATCCCTGGAAGGATTTAAACCATTTGAAGATGTGGCACTTGGGGACATGGCTCACTGGTGTCCTTCACGATCTCAGAGGGCTTTTCCAACCTAAGCAATTCCATGATTCTGCCATTCTGTAGGAATTTGGAGGTTTCAGTGTTATGTTGGATTTACTACACATTTAACAGCCTACAAGTCACCTCCCTGACCGTTCTTTGCCCATTCCACAGTCCCCACACGGCCTTGGGGCTGTGGTGGCCTTGGTGTGGGGACATTCCCGCTCCACACAGGGCTCAGTGCTGGATCCCAGCCTGGCAATACAGACGTTAAGTCAGGAAATGTTGATCCACTTCTCTGCATCCGTTTTTTCCCTGACTTAAATCGTCGAGGAAGGATTTGCAAATCCCAAGCTCGGCACTTAATTTGGGGATTCTGCTTTCCATGGCGGCTGTCAAGGAGCATTAACCTTAAGGTAAGATGAGCACACGGAGCACAAAGCTCTGAGCTGATGGCACATTCTATCCCAGGTGTTAAATGGTATTATCCATCCTGCTTGCTACAGTAAATAGGATTTTGCTATTATGATGTGTCAGGATTTTCAGAGAAATCAAATTTACCAGACACTAAACTGCCATCCTCACTGCTGAGCAGCTTTATTCTGGGATCTTGTATTCATCCTAATCCTGTTGGTAGGAAATGCTTATGCCAATTGTGTGGGGAAATTATAACTTAATGATCTCTTCCTTTTTCTATTCAAGGCTTAGGATGGCCCAACATGCTCTGCAGTGATAGCCCCAGCGCTGAGCTGAGGAGCTGATCCGCAGCTTCCCAGCCAGAAATTGGCTTTTGTGGGAGTTTGTCATCAGCAGAAGTGCTCAAGTGCCAACAGTGCCAGCCCCACATTTGTTCAGGTGCTTCAGAGCCTTGTTTACCTTTTCAGAGCTCAACAACTCAATAATCAGAAGCTGTTTGTTGGGCTTTTCCTAAACTGGAGTTTGCAAGATGTAGATAACAGAGGGAGGACTGGTACAAAGCAGGATAATAACCACAAACATTTTCATTCCCTACAAGGTAATTTAGCAATTTGAAGGCTTTTTTTTTTGTTTCTATTTGTGTTCAGTTATCAGTCTGTTTACTCTTCGTGATCTCACGTGGCTGCAGCAGCAAGAATTCCACAAGCAGAGGATGATTCTGCTCTCGCCTCTCGTGTTTAGGAGTCTGTATTTGCCAGAGCAAACATGTTTACTCTCCCCACATTTGTGTGCATTCCTTCACACATTCCAGAGCCAGCTAGCAGGGATGTAGGTGCGTGTTTGGAGACTTGAGGCTGGATGCAGATAAAGGAGGAAATTATTTTGGCTGATGAGCACTTAGAGGAGAGGCAGGGACAGCTCAGCAAACCTGGGGTCCTTGTTCCCACAGAGACATGGAATTAGTCCAGTATTCCCTAAATATCTGTGGTTTTAAAGAAAATAGTTCCATCATTCCCAGTCTGCTCCTATTTTTGAGATACTCTCAGTGTTTGTGTCCTGTTCCTGTTTGGCTGGCTCTGTTTCTCTTTGTGTATCAAATAAATAAATGTATGTATGCACACACACACACGGAGTCAATACTTTAACTCTATTTCCAAACCCTTTTCCAATAGAAGCAATAAAATATATTACAGCTTCCATCTGATGAATTCCACAGACTGTCATATCACCTCATTGTTAATGAATTGTGTTATTTCTGTGGAGTTAGTGGGGCCTTTTCCTTTTTAAATGGATATTCAGCTGCCACAGCGAGTTCTTGCGGCTCTCCCGAATCGCTGTGGTGGGAGACCTGAGGAGAAAATCAAGATATATTAATTTCTCATTTTATACTTGGGCCAAGAGACTTTTCTATGTCTCAGCTCATGTGCTGCACCAGGGAGATAAAAGTAGGAGTTCATCAGACTTTCCCAGTGCTTTGTATTTCCACACTGCTCCTGAAAAACCACCCTTTTTAGCACTGACCAGAGCGTAATGTTTTTGTCAGTTTAGCATAATAAAGCTGTCAACCCACTCTGTGATCTTGCCAATATTAGAAAATTTCTCTTTTCAGATTTCATTCTGTTTGGGGGACAGAGCTTTTGTTGAATTGCTTCTTGCCTGGCAGGTTGAGATTAGGAAACTTGCTACCAATTACAATATCTGAAACCTCACCCTGACTGACAGCCTGGGCTGGAGTGTTGTATTTAATGCTCTGCCTCCGTATCTTGCTCAGCCACAATCATTATTCTGAACAATTGGGTCTCAGCCTTGATTTCATTTTTTTCCTCCTCATAATCTTTTATTTACCATTTCTGACTAAGTAGCTAAGGTGTTTATTATTAAACACACACCTCAGCCATGTGTTTTTCCCCGAAGAGCACCAAAAATGCCGAGTTTCATGTCTGCCATGAAAAATACCTGGTTCAGTCTCATCTTTCACTATCACACACCCAATCAATAGCAAGGCTGAAATGCTGCTTAATAACAAAATGAGGAGTTGTTCCACGCTGAATAGCAGGTATTGATGTTTCTCTAAATGTTTGTTTATAGATTATTTTCCCATTATGTATGTGTGTCTCTATAGAGAACAAAAAAACCCGTGATAACCAATGTTCCAGGATTTTTCCCCCTGTGCACTAAAACACCTGATAACTTCTAATGTGTAACCGGAGTTTCATACAGGTTGTTGCGGTCTTTTTTACTTCTTCAGTATGTGCAAAACAAGGGTTTAGAAAGACTTTTGATTTTTTTTTTTTTTTTGAGTTTTAGTTTGGGGAAAATGATGACTTAATTCGATGTTTTTGCTTTGAAAGAATTAGCAGAACTCTGAGGGGTGATGGTATCTGGATGGAAACTGCTAACTCAGAGCCCTGGGGCTGGGATGTGTTTATAGAATCACAGAATAATTTGGGTTGGAAGGGACCTTAAAGCTCATCCAGCTCCACTCCATGCCATGGGCAGGGACACCTTCCACTATGCCAGGTTGCTCCAAACCATCTGGGAATGCCCAGCCTGGAGAAAAGAAGGCTCCAGGAAGAGCTCAGAGCCCCTTCCAGGGCCTAAAGGGGCTCCAGGAGAGCTGCAGAGGGACTGGGGACAAGGCCTGGAGGGACAGGAGCCAGGGAATGGCTTCCCACTGAAAAAGGGGAGATTTGGGTGGGATCTTGGGAAGGAATTCCTGGCTGGGAGGGTGGGGAGGGGCTGGGCTGGAATTCCCAGAGAAGCTGTGGCTGCCCCTGGATCTCTGGAAGTGTCCAAGGCCAGGTTGGATGGGGCTTGGAGCAGCCTGGGATGATGGAATCCCAGTGAGGCCAAGTTGATCCAGCCCCTCTCACTTTTTGAATCCAACATTCCAGCATCACCTCAGCCCCCCTTGGTGACCTTGGGGTGCTTTGGGTGTAGCTTCATCTGCGCTTTTCCCCTTCCCCACCTTAGGGAGCAAAAAAGAAAAAACTGTCACGAGAGGGAAATGTCTTAAGTAGGCAAAAAGGAACAAGCTGAAGGAATTTGTCATTTGAATGTTCAAAGCTGTGTTTATCGCTCTGCATAGGATATGGCAAAATGTTTCAACATATGGGGAGTTAATGAATAAGCAGCTTTCGCTTCGCCCGGGTCTGTTCCCTCCTCCCACCATCTTCCCGGCACAAGCTGAAGTTTGGGAACAAATACTGTGCTAAGTTAACTCTGGATTAAAGCAGCCCTCAGGGAGGTGCTTTGCAGGATTTCTTTGTTGAGGTAACATGATTAGAAATTGTTACAACTCTGAGTTGAAGTGACCATTCCCCTGTGCTGGCCCTGCTGAGGGACCTCAAATCCTGGGGCAGCTCTGAGCCCCTCAGGAGGAGGAAGGACATGGAGGGGCTGGAGCGTGCCCAGGGAAGGGAACGGAGCTGGGGAAGGGGCTGGAGCCCCAGGAGCGGCTGAGGGAGCTGGGAAAGGGGCTCAGCCTGGAGAAAAGGAGGCTCAGGGGGGACCTTGTGGCTCTGCACAAGTCCCTGACAGGAGGGGGCAGCCGGGGGGGGTCGGGCTCTGCTCGCAGGGAACAGGGACAGGAGGAGAGGGAATGGCCTCAGGCTGGGCCAGGGGAGGGGCAGGGTGGTTACTGGGGAAATTTCATGATGGAAAGGGTTTTCCAGCCCTGGCAGAGATGGAGTCCCCATCCCTGGAAGGATTTCAAAGCCGTGTGGATGTTGTGGCACTTGGGGACATGGGCAGTGGCGGCCTTGGCAGTGCTGGGCAATGGTTGGCCTTGATGCTCTCAGGGGCCTTTTCCAACCTTAATGATTTTATGATTAGAGGAAAACAGACCCGTTTTGGCTCAGCATTAGTTAGTAATTATTCTCATTAGACAGCAACAATGTTTGTGAGAAATCATGCCTTTTTTTTTTTTGGTAAATAATCCTATAAACCCAATGGCTGAAGTCATGGAATCACAGGAATACTCTTCCCGAGGACTCGCTGCCTTCATTTTCACTGCTGTCACTCTGAGTGATATTTTAATTTTTCCTGCCCCTAAAAATAGCCCAGTGCCATAACTGATAGATACATTAGAGAATCCCCAGGAAGTGCTGCTGAATGGTTCTGTTTGCCCGCACAATAAATGCAGAAGGCAGTAAATGTCCTCTTGCATCAGGAGGAGGCGTGTAATGAGTAAATGATGGGAAAAGGAATTTTGAAAATAAATGATCAGTCCAATCTAAGTTGAAAAACAATTTGTTAATAACTCGGCCTTCAGTGTGAGAGAGGGATCTGTGCAGCCAGAGGAGCTGGAGATGGACCACTGACATCTGGCAGCGATGGATTTTTGGGAAGTTGATTCAGGTTTATGAACAAAAAGCTGTGATTTAGACCCAGCTTTTTCCATATGAGTTTTGCAGGTTCACCTTTGTGTTAGAGGAAACAGAAAGACAGTGGATTTAATTTTTGTTTCTGTAGTGTAAGCACAGAGGGTTTGGGGAAAGCTTTGTGTAGAGGATAACAGCTCTCACAATGCCTGAGGAAATCTGGGCTCTGCACCACATCCTGCCCGGGATGTAGCATTTTTTCACCTCATTTTATTGTGCTTTTCATGTGCAGGAGGTCAAGCCCTGCCCAGGAGCAGTTGTGTCCAGTGGCAACATCCTTAAAATCAAGGAGAGTCCAGCCACGGTGAGAGCTGGACCAAAATCCTGGGATGTGACCCCACGGCGGGGAGAGGAGAGCTGTACCAGCTTTTTCTAACGTTATTTGTGGCACAGATCCAGCTTTGGCCAAGCTTTGCCACAGGAATGAAAGTTTAAGTAAAAGTTTTTCTTCTGTGTTGAGAATTCACTACAGAAAGGCAAAATTCTGTATTTTTCTGTGTTCTGTGAAACTCCCCCAAAACAAAACCAGTAAATTTAAAACTGGGAGAAAGAACTGTACTTGAAAGTGATCAGAGGGAGTTGTAGGAAGAAAACAGGAGAAAATAGGAGAGGTGAGAGAAAATCAGAGTAGTGGACTTGGTGACGAGCCTGGTGACAACTTCTTTTCAGCCAAATTTTTGCTTTAAAGAGCAAAACCATTTGGTCTTGGGCACTGCAAGTTTCCTTTAAAATCCCTGACCCCCCATTCCTTCAGGAGAGAAGAGGTGGCATTGAGTTTCTGTATTTGTGAGATCCTTTTGGAATTTTTACACTAATCCTTCCAAGGTGGAAGTTTCTTCTCTTTTTTATGTGATGTAACTGTTTTCCACCCTGTTTGTGGGTTCTGTGTTTGATACCAGCTCGGTATGAAATAGGCCCAGCTCTGCCGGGCTGGGCTCATTGTTGCTCTTGGTTTTAATTAGGATTTTGACCCAGCAGAAGTGGATGAACCCTCTGAGCTGGCACTGGGGATAGAAATGCTGCTGCTGGTGGTGTGTTCAGCCCCTTCAGCGTGTCAGGGAGAAATGAAAGTTCCCCCATCTCACTCCTTTGGAAGCAAAAAGCATTTCCTACCTGAGAGCCGGGACTTTTCCATGCAGATCTATTCACATGCATATTGCTGTGCCTCGAAAGGCCTTTCCCTTGGAAGCAGGGGAGGATAATCATGTGTTTGAAACCAGGAGATACTCTCCTGCCACTTCAGAAATCTTTATTTTTTCCCCCATGTCAGGGAGTTTAACCCTTTGCGGGCCATAATCACTCAGGAAATTTATGCTCAAGGAAACACCAAAGCAGAGCTGTGCTAATTAGGAAGCAAATCCAAACGCACCACAGCAGAGGAGTTGAAATGTTTGTCTGATTCTCAGAAGAGAATTATAATTGTTTGGATGTCTTACCTTTAATAAGGAAATTTGTTTTTCATGTCTGGTGCCACTTTAATCCAGTTCAGAGATTTTTTTCCCTGCAACAAGAATGATTCTCTATATATTTATCAACCTAAAGCCCAAAGAAGATATTCTCTGTTTCTCATAGACTGAGACAATAATACAGAATATTTTTTGGTGTTTTTTGATACCATATGTGTTTTTCAAAGCACTGCAGATAATTTTTGTTCCATGCCAGCTCCGATGTCTGCTCATGCCAAGCTTCCTATGGATTTCAGGAGTTCAGAGAATCACAGAATCACAAATGGTTTGGGTTGGAAAAGACCTTAAAGCTCATCCAGTTCCAACCCAGGGGCACCTTCCACTATCCCAGGGTGCTCCAAGCCCCAGTGCCCAACCTGGCCTTGGACACTTGCAGGGATCCAGGGGCAGCCACAGCTCCTCTGGGAATTCTATTCCAGGGCCTCACTGGAACTGCTTCTGTTTCATCCCTTGGGAAATTCACCGTTTTTTCACTGCCTCAGTTTCTCTAGGCAAGAGAAGAGCAGTGGAATCATCCAGATGTTGAATGAATTCCCTGATAAATTCTCTAGAAGGAGGCAGCACACAGTTCATTATCCTGAGACATGAGTTAAAATGTGCAATCTTTTCCTTCCACCATTTCATTCAGCAACCTGTGAGGGCGTGATTTTGAATGACTATTTACTCCTTTCTGGCACTCCTTGTCTAACATGTTTGCATCCCACTTCCCTTTTTGGATCAGATTCCAACTTTTAAAGTGGAGAATTGTTGTTTTTCCTATCGGGCAGCTCCCGTTTCACGTGGATTTGCTGTGCAGTGCAGTGGAACAGCAGAATGCAGGTTACAGAACTGGCTGTTAGGGACTGTTCTAGGTTGTACTGAAATATCTCATGCATCAGTTTTCAGCAAACCCTGCTTTGTGGGATTTGTGGCAGCGTTAGGGGCCGGATGTGTGTGTGGCTTTTTGGCATTACAACACTAATGTCGAGATTTTCCCTCCTTTTCTCATTTCCCGCTGGGCTTCAGTTTTGAGAGCTTTGTATGCAGCAGGTAGTGCTGCAAGGGAGCACAACACACCAAAAGAAGCTTTTTGGAAGCTCGGGATTGTCCTGGAAAGAGTAAGAGGGGAGGGAATTCTGCCCCTCTGCCCCCCTCAGGTG
>VXBT01008030.1:92489-126106 GCA_013400235.1 Oriolus oriolus | reverse complement strand
CCAACCCAAACCATTCTGTGATTCTTTAAGAAGAAAATAAAAGTTGTTTTGGAATAAGAGAAGAGCCCCGGTGTGAAATCAGAGCCTTTTTCCAGGGAATGCCATTCCCTGTGTGCTGGAGCTCGGGAGCTCTGTCTGTCCTTACTCAGTGCAGTTCCCTGTAGCTGAAGCTGTTCCATTTGCTGTGTTTGAATGAAAAACCGTTGATATCTTTTCTCTCTTGTCCCTCTAATTCCACTGAATAGGTGCAGTATTTTTTGACTTAACACTTCCCAATAATTCCTTGCCAGCCGAACACGCCCCATGAAACAAATCCAGCCCAGACTGTATTCATTGCACCTTTCAAACAGCTTTCGTGAGCCTCCTTCCTTCTGAAGAGTTTCTGCTGCTCCTGTCACTGAGTTTTTTGGAAACTTTCTTTAATTATATGTTTAAAATAATGTGCAGAATGCTGATGATTTGAGAATTTCTCGTGGCTGAGCCGGCAGGAGTTTTTCAGTTTTGAGTGGGATCTCAACTGAGCAAAACAAAATACTGCTGTGTATAGGTGAGCTGAGTTATTGAATGATAGCAGGGGTTGGGCTTCCTTTTGTTAGAAAATGTGCAGAAATTGGGGTTTTTTAAAGGCTTTTCAAAAAGCAGAAAATGACCCTTTAAAATTCAGAAAACATCAGTGAGTTTTTTGCTTTGAATTGTTGCCATGAACTGACAAGAGATTATTTCGGGTACTTGTAAAATTGAAAGAACTTCATGAAAAACTGAAAATTCCTTACAAGACCTGTGCTTTTATATTGGAAAAATCAAGTGTAAAATGCTGTGTGTGTTTGTACTGTGCAGTGTGTGGGATATTTTTGAAGTGGGAGTTTTAGCAGTGGTTGACAGAACAAGGATTTAGTGACAGTGTTTGAGGGGACATTGATGTCTTTTTACTGGAGTAGCTGATGCAATTAGAAGTTTTCAGACAAACAAACCTCTTTTTTTGTGACTGAGTTTACTGGCAGTGTTTTACTCCTCTTCTTGCCCAGGCTTTAAGAATTTGAAGACAGAATAAATGGGAAATTTCAGGGAGCAGGTGCCATAAATACAATTTGTGCTGGCAGGAATTCCTGGCCCTGCACAGGACAACCCCAAAAATCCCACCCTGTGCCTGAGAGCATTGTCCCTATGAGGTAATTCCGGATTTTATAGTAGCAAAAGGGATGTTTTTCCTGTAGCTGCCCAGATTGAAGGTATGGGAGCTTTTGAGACTCACTTTGGTACTTTGGAGGGAGAAAGAGGAGAAAAAGTATTGATTACATCAAGTTCATCCTCGTTACTCTCATACTTTATAAAGTAAAATACCAAAATGCAACCTTACAAGTGTTTCCATACATTGTCAGACAGCTGGGTAATCAATACAGAGATGGAATTTATCCAGCTGGACCTGCTGCTGTGAGGAATGAAGGAGAATTGTAAATGGTTGTGGTTGTGTGTGTCCATCCAGTCCCACCCCTGCCATGGGCAGGGACACCTTCCACTATCCCAGAGTGCTCCAAGCCCCGTCCAGCCTGGCCTTGGACACTGCCAGGAGTGAATCCCATGCTCAAAGACAAATTCCAGGATGGATACAGGGATTGGCAGACTCTTTATAACCCTACACAGGGAAACGTTGAGGTCACAGATCTTGCCAAAATAAATGGCCATGGTAGGGGGACATTGTATGTGACACAAAATCCTTTCACAAAAACAGCTGAAAGTCTGTTCAGGCCAGGGAGGGAAAAGGTGGAATGTCTGTGGGTTCCTGGAGAAATGCAGGTGTGCAGCACGAGGGATCCCTTGGAACGGGAAGGGGAAATAAAGATTGTGGGGGGAGAACATCCATCTGTAGGACAGAACATCCCCCAGACACCTGCGGGGTGGCCCAAGGGCAGAGTGACAGCCCTGGCTTCAACGATGCGCTGCAGGGGGGAGATGGAAATGGGCAGTGGGAATAAACAGAACCCATGAGGAATGCGGGAAAAAGGAGCCCAGGAAATAGTGGGAATCATCTTCAGAGGTCACAGAATTTAGTTACAAATTCAGAATGTTTGTAGGAGTCTGCGTTTGAGTTACTTGGCCTCGTGTTTAGGGATTTTGTGGGTTTTGCCTTATTGAGAGCAATGCAGTGACTTTTTAAACTTCCAGATCAATGTGATTGGCGCTAATAATTCCACTGTGCCGTGCTTTCATTCTCCTAGGTCCTGGATTTTGTCTGAGCAGGTTTTTAGGGAGAACCCACCTGCCTGAGTTGTGGCTGCTTTTCCTTCTCGAGGCAGCTTCCGAGCACGGTGGGTCTGCTGGGATCCACTCTTGGAAGAGCACTGAAAAATTCTCCCATTGCTTTGATTTAAACGTGCTCAGAGCTCGTTTCCTTTCTTGCTTCACTAAAAATGAGCAGAGTTCTCCATCTAATCTGAGTGTAAAATGTGATTTTCATGGATTCAGGTGCTTATCACTCATCCATACAAATACCTACATTGTTTTTCACCAGGGATTGTTTATGTTCTCAGCGTTTTTGTTGTACCTCCTCACTGCTCTCACCTGGTGTTCAAAGCAGCTGCCAGAGACCATCCTTGAAGTTCTTTAGTTGCTTCACCATCATCAAAACCTGTTATTGACACTTAGATTTTTACAGTTTGGCTTTTGTTGTAGCAGCATCTGCTGTCAGTTGGTTGATATCAGAATTTCTGCCTTTTCTTGTGGCTGTTTTCACTTGGATCACGAACTCTGCACAGTGGAAAATCTTCTCTCCATATTCACCCCCTCTTTATTCTCCTACTGATCCCGACCATCAAAATATTGCCTGACAGTGACACCAAAATTCAGAGTATTTGTGGCAGCAACATTCAGAGAAGTGTGTTGGCCTGACCAAGTGCAAATATTAGAGTGGTTTTGAATATTGAACTCATCCTGTTTGGATACTGCAGCTCCATAAAATAATTCCACAAAGTGAGGATTTGGTAGGATTGATCAAACTGCTTCCTGAGGAAAGTTCCCACAAATACCAGCTGGAAAAACCAAGCAAAACTTTCTAAAGCAGTGAGAGAGAGACAGCAACACAAGCCTGTGCCACAACACTGTTGCCAGGGCTGCTGGATTGAAAGGGACAGAATATTTCAGAATTTCTTTCAGGAACTTTATTCATGGTCTCTCTCGGGCTGGCGTGTGAGTGTTATTTGTGCTTTTCAAAAAATGGTAATCTTGCACTCCTTATGGCCCAGGGCAGCCAATCTCAGGCAGCAGTGATAGGGGAGATCTAATAAACAGAGCTAAACGCAGCTATTTTCCATTGATTTGAAAGAAGACGGAGCTAATCTGTGATTCTTTCTGTCGGGCCGCTGCCACAAGATGAATTTCACCTCCAGCTGCAGAGCAGATTGCGCATCTACGAGCCAAAAGAGATTTTCACCCTGATAGCAGATCCGAGTTTCCATATTTATGGAGTTGTCCCGACTGCGAGGGGCCTTGGGAGGTCCAAGCACCTGCTCAGAGCAGCGGCGGCACCAACGCTGAGCAGATTGGGGAGGGCTTTGGCAGAGGGATTGTTGGGGACCTGTGAGGCTGGAGATACCACAGCCTCTTAGGATCCCTGTCCCTGAGCTGTCCTTGGAGGGAAGTCCTTTTTTGACCACTTTCATGGCCAGAATGAATTGGAAACGAGTGGTGGTTAAAGAGATTTTCCCAGATTTTCTCGGACTTTGAGACTTCCTCTTGAAATCGTGGCTGCTGTAGACCATGGAAGAGCTGCCCTGGACTCAGCGCTGTCTCTGCTGAGGTTTGGCCAAAACTGCTCCACGAGTGACCTCGAATTCTGTTCCCTTGAGTTTCCAACACCTCAGGAGTTTGTGGGAGTCGTTCATGCAGGATGAGCTGAGCTGTGCAGGAAGGGAATAGGAGATTTAGGCTGAGCTGACTTTGTGCTGCTAATGCCAGGATGATGTTTTTGCTTTTTCTTTTATACCCCTTTTATACACTCTTTCATGTAGCTTCTATGTATTCTTAGTGCTTTTAGCCCACACAGTTATAATTCTTTAAGTTTGATCCCTTCCCTCACACCCAATATCCCGTTAAGCCAAGAGCCCAAACACCCTGGAAACCCCAGACCCCGAGGGCCTCTCCAGAACACATTCTGTAAACAAAGCCAGGCCCAGCCAGGGGAAGGTTCCTCGCTGAGGGGTCTCGCTGGAGTCCCTCCCTGGGCAATCTTTGATAGATGTGCTAATTAGCAAGGCCTATAATTGCACACACATCACGTCGTGGGGGCCATTTCTTCGGGGGCCATTTCGGGGTGCATTTCGATGTGCATTTCAGCACACCTGAGGATCCTTCAGTAAATACCTTTCCTCTCTTAACTGTGTTCAGCTCTCTTAATTTTAAGACCAGGAAAAGGCATCACTGCTGTGTTTTGAAATGAAATGTACAGAATGGACAGCTCTGGACCTTGGAATAAAACACTGGAATATCCCTGGAAATCACAGCCATTCCTGGGTGGGACCCTGGGCTAGCAGGAGGTGTCCCTGTCCCTGTTGGAACTGGATAATCTTGAAGGTCCCTTCCATCCCAAACCATTGCAGGATTTTAGGATTCATGCTGATCCTGGTTTGCCTGTGAGCTGATGTTATTCCCTGTGGTGTGGTTTTTGCTTTGCATGAGTGGCCCACTGGACCAGTATTTAAGAATTAATTCCGTAAAAGCAACCAGCAGCAGGAATTTCAAATCCGGATTCCTGTGCTGCCGTCTGTACCCGATGCCACCAACAGCAGGGATTTCCCAGCTTACATTTCTCGGGCATCACCCCTGGCAGCAGCAATTCCCATTCCTGTGTGCCTCAAACCTGCACCACGTTCCTTTTAGGGGGCAAAGCCTGCTTTAGGTCGTGGAGAAATAACCCCATTGGTTCCTGAGGGAGAACAGCATTTACAGCGTGGAATAGTGACAGGGCTGAGCTGAGAAGGGAAATTGTAAATGGGAATGATTTAAATGAGGCTTCTTGTCATCAGGAGGGGCCATAAATACAGTTGTGCATTTTCAGGTGCATCTCTAAGCCTGAGCACATTTGTATTAACACCAGGACTACAATTACATGCAGATTAGCTGCTTGGCTGAATAGCTGTAAGAACTTTGAATAGATTTGTCCTTTTCACAAAGGTTTTCATTTTCTTTGGCAGCTCTGAGTGTTAACAAATTAGAGATCGATGTTCTAGCAGGGCAGAAACGTGAAGTGAGGCATGGCTGGGGAGAAACTTCAGAGCCATTAATAGTTGCAGTTAAAGGCATTAGTTAGTGGTGCCTGAAAAACAGAGTTGGAAATTCAGAAGAAAAGGTCAAAAATCACTCTCTTTCCCCCCATTTTCTGCTGATAGCTGAGTTAAGTGTTTTACCCCACTTGCTGCACACTGAATATCTTTGACAAACACCCATCATGGAATCAAGCAAACCCTGATGGGAAGTGAATTTTCTTCCTGCAGAACGTTTGCCAGGCACAGCACGTGCTGCTCCTTTGTTTCATGGAATCACAGATTGGTTTGGGACCTTGAACATCATCTCATTCCAACCTGCCATGGGCAGGGACAGCTTCACACCTTCCACTAGACCAGGTTTTTGTTTGGGTGGGTTTGTGGCATTTTCAACACCTTTGGATACCTTTTGGGTTTTATCTCTCTGTAGGAACAGGTACTGGGTGGTTTTGAGCATCCCAAATCCTCCCTCCAGTCCATAACAGTTCGGGATTCTCTTCTGTCACAGGGACAGCCTGATCCTGACCCAGCTTCTTCCAGGACACAAGGGACAGATGAGGTTTTATAAAGGCAGAAGAGAGGGAATTGCACTTGAATTTGAAATAGGGAGCTCTAGGCAAGCGCCACCAAAATCCTGATAATTGGCCTTAGCCTCAACTTCCCCATCTGTGTGTCCTCTGCAGGCTCAGTCCAGGATCCCAGGTGGCTTCCTTTGCTTCTTCTTTTTTTTTGTGGGGCTTCTCTTTGAGTTTGACTTCCCTCTCCCTGCCTTGCAGCTACTTCTCCCACTCACTGCATGTAAAAAAAATTCTCCTTTGCTGTAAAAGCTCATCCTCTGCTCTGTCCATTCATCTTTAGTCCCTGAGTTGTCCTGAATTGTGGTGGAAGGGATTTGTTGGGTCCTTCACCAAAGGCATCTTTTCTGCTGTAGTTTGGGATTGGAAAACTGATTTGCTTTGGGCAGTGACCATTTTTTAATGGAAAGATGCTCCTTGTGGATAGATTCCGTACAAACCTGATTTCCAGCCCTGTGACAGGTCCAGAGAACTTTCTCATCCACCCACTGGGTTCCAGTGACAGCCCCAGTGAGGGCAGTGAGTCCCTTCATTAAAAAGGAGCCCATAATAGGATTTAAAAACAAGGGTAGAAGTCTTACATGTTTTGTAGGATCCCTGAATGTGGATTTGGACATCCTTAGTTTCATCTCTGGAATCAAAGCTGCACCAATGGACTGACTAGAGCAGCCGGATCAAATGAGAGCAGTCAGAACTTGTATAAAAAATAACTTATCTAAAAATTCAGGCACAGGCCTGATCTGCTGGCATTTCAGAAGAGATTCCCTCATCCATAGATCATTTGGAGGCAGAATGAAGATGCAGTGTAACTTGGGAAGCTGTCTGATGTGAAATGCTGGGTTTTCCATAGCTTGTTAAAATCAATTCAGAGACAAACAAGGGCTTTAAATTCAAATGAAAATGCCATTGGAATGGTCATATTTATAAAGCTGTAATTTAATGTAATTTGGAACTGGGGTGTAGGCACAGAACAGTTGATGGTTTTATTCTCTTTTTGTTCTTTCTTCTCCCCTAATTCCTCCCCTCCTTGCTCACTTGGTGGCAGTTTCAAAGATGAAACATGACTGGATGATTTTAAGTTTATTTCTTCTAAACTTGCCTTTTTCTCTGTAGTCCAGGGGAGGCCCTGGAGCTGCTCCCAGGGCTGGAGCCCCTCTGGAGCCAGGCTGGCAGAGCTGGGGGTGCTCACCTGGGGAAGGGAAGGCTCCAGGGAGAGCTCAGAGCCCCTTGCAGGGCCTAAAGGGGCTCCAGGAGAGCTGGAGAGGGACTGGGGACAAGGCCTGGAGGGACAGGAGCCAGGGAATGGCTTCCCACTGCCAGAGGGCAGGGATGGATGGGATCTTGGGAAGGAATTCCTGGCTGGGAGGGTGGAGAGGGGCTGGAATGGAATTCCCAGAGAAGCTGTGGCTGCCCCTGGATCCCTGGAAGTGTCCAAGGCCAGGCTGGACACTGGGGCTTGGAGCAGCCTGGTCGGTCTTGAGTTCAGACTAAAATAAGTGAAACAATTTCCTTGTGGCTTTGGAAATCTCCTCCTTTGAGGCCATTCAGGTCTCAGGCTCTGTGTCAACAGGATGATTAAAACAAAACGCTTCCCATTAGCCACGAATTGCTTCATTAGAGATACTGAGATGAAATGGCCACAAGTACAGTTAAGGGAGAAAAGAAGCTTAACTGCAGCAGAAATGGATTAAAAAGAGGCACAGAAAACTTCCCAATTTGCCATTCAGGGAACAGGATAATCTTTGCCTGCCGATGCTTTGAGTCTTTCCGTGGGGGAGGATGAGAAGGAAAGAGAAGTCTTTAAATTAAAAATTCTCCCCTGATTCTCAAAGGTGCCAAACAGCCCAAGCCCTTCGTTCCTTTGGTGGGTGGAGCAGGTGCTGAGCTGAGCTGGAGTCAAGCTGGGCTCAGTTTTGTCTTTCACAGCACTAACCTGAAGCAAAGGGCAGATTTGTCTCTTTTGTATGCAAGTCAAAAGTCTTTTTTTCTTTGTCAGATCAACTGTTAACTACGTAACTATTAAATTTAATTTAAAAAAAATTAAATAGATTGCATGAATGTTACTCTCATAATGAATCTCTTCAGGGCTTTAAGAGCCAAGGGTCTTAAAAGCAAATATTCAATGCCAAAATAAGTCATGGTCTGTCTGCAGTAAAAACAGTTTCACCACATTTTGAATAAAATAGTGCCTATACGTGAAGTAGCTCTGGTGAAATTAAATGAGGGATCTCAAGTTCTCCTGGTTCTTTTGATAATCTTTTATCAGCCTGCATGACACAGGATCTCTCAGAACTTTACCTGGCTGCAAATCTGAAGATTTTCAGCCCCGAGCGAAACGTGTGCTCGTGCTTTGAGGTCCCCCATGCAGACAAAACAGTGACCTTCTGAGGGGCTCCACGAATTTATTTTCTTACACAGACCTTTGAAATCAGAGCTGTCAAGAGAAATAATTCTCCCCTCATTCCTCCAGCTTTAAGAAGCTTCTGCTCCCACTTTCGCTCGGGGAAAATTATTTCAGTGGCAAACGTGGTGAAAACGCTTTCACCCGTGGTCAGATCTCATTTTGCTCTTCCTGACTTGTGGCATTATTTATATTTTCTGTGGCTCTGTGTGTGTGTCAGGGCAAATTGCATGGATTTAGAGTTAAAATTGAAGTTCTCTTTAACTTCTCTTTCAGCCTCTGTTTCTCTCAGTTCACTTTGGAGGTGGCTCTGGAAAAGGCACCACTTGTTACACAATTTTACTGCAGTATGTTCGTTATCTTTGGGCCAAAACTGCTGCATTTGGGTTGGAAGGGGGCTTTCAACTCATCCAGTTCCACCCCTGCCATGGCAGGGACACCTTCCACCATCCCAGATTGCTCCAAGCCCTGTCCAGCCTGGCCTTGGACACTTCCAGGGATGAAGATAATAAATATATGCCTTTATGTGGAGATGAGGAAGTGATGTTACAGCACCAGTTTTAATCCGTATTTAGGGAAATGACCACTGCACTTTTATCTGGAGGATTAGGGAGGACTTGGAAAATGAAACTTCATCTCTGGATTATGGAGAGTTTATCTCTAAAAGAGAATCTGAGTGAATTTCAAAGGAAGACCTGAGCCAACAAACAGCATACTTCATCTAAGATAACAAATGATTTCTTGATAGCTTGTAGGATTAAAACTTCTGGGCATCCATAGCAGCTCAGCTGATCACTTGAACTGCAATTAAAAAGCAGAACAAGCACACCCCGAATATTGTTTTTATGTCAGAAATGCTCCTTCATGCTTGAAAATGATAAAAAATTGCAATCGATCCTTACAACTGTTGTGTTCATCTTTATTGACCGGGCCAAAGAAAGATAAATGGCAGCCCAGATCAGATTCTAGTCCGTGTTGGCCTGGGAGGGGACAGGGGGTGATGGAGAACGATTCATCATCTCAGCCCTGCCCCGGCCGCGTCGCTCCGCCACCCGTCGCGGGCTCATCCCGGCCCTATTGATCCCATTCCCATCCCATCCCATCCCATCCCATCCCATCCCATCCCAGCAGCCCGGGATTGCTGAATGCCAGGGGGTCACTGGTGTGAGGAGAATTTCGCTTCCATTTGCTCGGCGGCCAACGATGATTTATGAAAAAATAAATGACGGCCGGTGCCGAGCGTGGAAAGCCCGGTGTTGGTGCAAATGAGTGATGAGGTGTGGGGCTGGGAGTGGGGAGTGCTGCAGAGCCCTGAGCTCCTCCTGATCCCGGCCTGACCTTTGCCTGCAGTGCCTCTTGCCCAATTTGTTATCATTTGTGAGAAAATATGAGCCCTGCAATACAATTTTACCCCTGTCTGGAGCTGGCATTTTATTCACTGATTTTGGTTCATTTCAAGATTATCATTCGCAAGGAAAGAGCTTGGAAGATGAAATCTTTTAAGTGGGAAGGAAAAATGTTTTTCTTTGCATTTTTTTTTAGTAGTTGGTGGTGCCTCTTTTGGAGCTTCAGGAAGTGTTTTTGCAGGAGTGAGACCTGCGCTGCTCATAACATGATAAATATCCCTCAGGACATGTTTACTCACGCGGTGACCACAGGCCTGTGTCATCTGGGACTTTTATGGAAGAGTGATCTCTCCACTTCCAGGCTTTTCCATTTTTTTCCCCCTAAAAATGTTTTCGTCGTATTGGTTTTCCATACATCAATGTCTTGGGCTGAACTGCTTTGTTTTACCCCAAATTAAAACTGGAATGGTGCTTCACATGGATGGGATCTTGGCATCCATGTGTGTTACGGGATCATGGAATGGTTTGGGTTGGAAGGGACCTTAAAGCTCATCCAGTTCCACCCCTGACAGCTTCCACTATCCCCGGCTGCTCCAAGCCCTGTCCAGCCTGGCCTTGGACACTTCCAGGGGTCCAGGAGCAGCCACAGCTTCTCTGGGAATTCCATTCCAGGGCCTCCTCACCCTCCCAGCCAGGAACTCCTTCCCAATATCTCATCTAAATTTCACTTTTCCAGTGGGAAGCCATTCCCTGGGTCCTGTCCCTCCAGACCTTGTCCCCAGTCCCTCTCCAGCTCTCCTGGATCCCCTTTAGACCCTGCAAGGGGCTCTGAGCTCTCCCAGAACCTTCTCCAGGATGAACAATCCCAGCTCTCCCAGCCTGACACGCGTTAAATATTTGAAAGATACAAAATCAATATTGAGGCATCAATAACTGCAAACCGTGGGATAAAGTCCCAGGTTGTTAAAATAAGGATTCAGCTGGTTTTGATGCAATCACACAGTGTGGGATTGTCAGGATTTTGTTGCCATGTTAACATCACTCCCTGGGATGCCGATGACTCAAAGCTACACGAGAGTTCTTGCCAGTGCCAGCAGAACCTTTTTGCCTCTCCACGCCCTGTTTCCCTCAGCATTCAGAGGAAAATGGTTTCAGAGAAGTTTTGAGCTGCTTCAACTTTGCTTTCTCCCTCCAGCTGGGCAGCCAGGTGCCGTGGTTATTATAGCCGAGGTCCAACTGTGCCGAGGCTATAAAAACCTCCTGAAAAATGCCACCTCTGTGTTATTGAGACGTGAAGCAAAACAACATTCCAGTGATTTGTCTCAGGCTGTGGGATCACAGGATTCTTTGGGCTGGAAAAGACCTTTGAGATCATCGAGTCCAACCATTCCCAGCACTGCCAAAGCCACCACTGAGCCATGTCCCCAAGTGCCACTTTCACAGGGCTTTAAATCCCTCCAGGGATGGGGACTCCAGCACTGCCAGGGCTGGACAGCCCTTTCCAGGAGGAATTTTCCCAGTATCCAACCTGAGCCTCCCCTGGCCCAGCCTGAGGCCGTTCCCTCTCCTCCTGTCCCTGTTCCCTGCGAGCAGAGCCCGACCCCCCCCGGCTGCCCCCTCCTGTCAGGGAGTTGTGCAGAGCCACAAGGTCCCCCCTGAGCCTCCTTTTCTCCAGGCTGAGCCCCTTTCCCAGCTCCCTCAGCCTCTCCTGGGGCTCCAGCCCCTTCCCCAGCTCCGTTCCCTTCCCTGGATGTGCTCCAGCCCCTCCAGGGCTCTCCCAGGGCTCTCTGACCCTGTGCCATCCTTGCATTCCTCTGGAATATCCTCCCCCTTCTTCCCAAGGCCAGAAACTCCCCTTGCAGTTTTCACACTTAGAAAAGTTCTATTGCTGGATGAGCATCTCTCACCTGTCCTGAATGATTTTATAGAACCAAGTCAAAGCCATCCCTGGGTTTAGGGCAGATGAGAATCAGTTCTGAAGCTGCCTGGCTTTAAAAATTAAAATTAGCAACTGATTGAAGCAACCTGGGAGTTTGGAATATGCCAGAACTCCTTAGAGAGGCATTTTCAAGGCAAAGAGCGAAAGGGAAAGCGGAGCCATTGTTAATTTGTTGTGTGACTTTGAAGCTTGGCTCGAGTGTCACCTGTGAGGCGGGGGGAGATGTGTGAGGGACACAAACAGGGCACTGTGAAGAAGGAAGGAATCAGTATTTTGATTTTAATTTCTAATGAAGAAGTTGCAAAGAGTCCAGGAACACCTTGTGCTAAATACGGGATTCTTACCCCGTGTCCCTTTAGAGTTTCCTCCCCAAGAGCCATTTCTTTTGCATAATCAAGGGGACACACTTATTTAAAAAAAAAAAAAACCACCGCCAAAAAAAGTGATTTCTGAAACTTTGTCATTTTATGGCTAGGTTTTGAGGGGTTTTTGGAACAACTTAAATCCAAATTAGCTCTATAGACTAGACATTAGCATGCCTGTAAATGATACTAACTGAAATCTCTGTTTATTCTGTTTTCTTTCCAGAGTGCCCAGTTCTACAAAGTCACCACTGAGCAATACCAAAAAGCTGCTGATGAAGTCTCAGCTCGGTTCAAGTGAGTCCCTTCTGTTTTTTTCCTGGCAGCTGGATGAGTTCTTACCACATTAAAATGCACAATAATTCCCCTTTCCTCCCTCCCAGCTCCTATCAGTCCCTCTGGCTGTTGAAAGGAGGGAATTTGGGAGAATTGGGAGGCCATTGTATAGGAGCCATAAGCTGCAGAGAAATGGGATGCACACTTAGTACACATTTATTAATTTATAGTTGATAAGAAGCATGAAATACTCTAAAAATAGATTCCCTTTCTCTGATGGAGCACCAAAAATGGGATTCCAGCTTTGCATCACAATCGGATCCATCCCGTGCTCGCACCGTGGGAAGGATTTAAATGAGGAATTTCACTCTGCCCTCAACAGTGAAGGTCAAATTAAATAATTTTGATTAGTCCTGAAGAAAGTGAAGTGAAGGTCTGGTAATTGATGGATCAAAGTGACAGTGACCCTTAGCCTTGGACTCTTCCCTTTGGGCTGCTTCATCCCTCAGGCACGAGGTTCCATTTATCATTTTACTTGAGGACACAGAACTTTTTGCAGCCTCAATTCTCTCCTCTAACCAAGAAACGCTGCAGAAAATGAATTATTCTGCCACGATTTTTTTAGATTTGTGGAGGGATTTTCTTCTGGTTTGCGTTTTGTTTTGATTTTTGATGAGCAGGAAGAGAAAAGTCCTTTCTGAGCTGCTGAGGCTGATACAAATAAAATTTTAAAGTATAAGAAAAACACATTTTATCTCTTAATAGCATGAATTGTTGAATATTCTCTGGTGTATGTGTAAAAATTTTGTAGTGTTTAATGGTGCAGAGTATATTGAGCACTAAATTCATCTGTCCCTTAAGCTAGAGGGACAGGCTGGACATTGATCAAGGTCTGATTTAAGCATAATTCGGAGGGTTTTCCATCATTTCTGGAAATCCAGGTAGGTTGGGATAAAAGTCCCACCTGGATGTCTCCTTCCTCTGTTACAGTGGGATGTTCTCAGCTTTTTAAATCAAATGATTGCCTCATTTCACTTGCATTATTCCAAAACAAGGTTTTGTTGGGATTTGAAGAGCTCTGGGTGGGAGATGGGTTTGGGATTGGGTTTTTCCTCCTGATACATGAATGATTTCCTAAATAAATCAAATACTTTGGGTTCCTTTTTGCACGAATGGAGCTGATTGAAAGAGCAGGGGCCTGTCCTGAGCATCGAAGAATTTTAAGAAAACCATTTTAAAGGGTGCAGAAATCAAGGAATGTTTACTGAGGGGGATTTGGAGAGGGAATCACATCCCTAACACTTGATGAGATTGGTCTTTTCTTAATTTTCTAGAAACTAAAGGTATAAATTGAAATCATCCATTTGACTGGGCTGTAACAGCAGTGCTGCAGTTGCTGTGCTGCTTTTGCACTTGAAGCCAAATTTCCTAAAATTTATTCGGAATTTTTACATCAGTGGATCCAGTATCGGTCCATTGCCTTCAAAGACAACAAAAGGAAAAAGCCCGGGAAATAAAAAGGTGCCTGAAATATGCACATAAATTGTGGCAGATCTGATGAAATACCAATATTCCTTCCCAATTTAAAGGTTTTGCCTTACATAAAATCCTTTTAAACACCGTGTCCTTTTATTGAAGGTTTCAATGCAGGAGATGTTATTTTATCACTGCCTCTTTTATGGAACTTGATGGATAAATGAGGAATGATTTAGTGAGACCTAAAGATGCTCTTTGGGTGTCACAGGCACTTCTCATGTGCAGTTTAATTGCACGTGAGGATTGAGAGGACAGAGGCTCCAGTGGTGTTTAAAGAGTTGTTTAATTGGCTGTAAAAGAAGAATTAAATGAGGTTGAGCTGCTAAATTTTGTTAATGCATAAAGCCATGTGCTGCCTGTGATTTCAGGTTCCAAGTGCAAGATTAATGGATCTAATTGTGGTGTTATTAGCAAATAGTCTGACTTTATTTTAGGCATGTCTAGAATTAGGTACCAAGTTTTAGTGATAGAACTTGCATTTCTTCCACTTTTTAAGCTGCATCACTTCCAAGGGCAAGAAGTGGATGGTGCTGTTATATATTAAATATTTCCTGGATTTTCCTTCCTCCATTTAATCCCTGAAATTACATCAGCTGTGGCTTCAGCAGTCTTTAGGGATAATTAAACCCCATTAAAAGGGGGGAAAATAAAAATATCCCACATGGGTTTGGATGAGAGACCTGGCAAGTCTTGTGTCTGCAGTTCCTACTGCTGCCTGCATTAAACTGATATTCCAAATGTCCATGAGAAATGTTTTATCTCCACGAAGGCCCTGATTCACATTGATCAAATTGGGAATTATCAGATGCTTCATCTCTTTAAGAGCCTAATTCCCATTGATCAAATCCTAAATGAGCAGGTTCGGGCAGTTCCTGCAGTCCCCAAATCACATTAAAACAACATTACAGGGCCATGCTGCCCCTCCTAAAGCTGGAATTATGTTCCCACAGTTACATTATAACCCCAATTATTCCATTATGAAGATGGCTCTGTTATAATGAGAAGTTTACACAAGAAGAGAAGAATGCAGCATTACAGGAAGAGCCGGGCTTTGGGCAAGGATTTGAACTTTTCCTAATCAAATTCTCCCTTTGTTTTGTGGGTTTTTTCCCTTAATTTGGAGGGCTGGGAGCGGGAAATTTGGCAGCTGCGGTGGTGACATTTTATTCCCCCGTGGTGTCTCGAGCCAAGTGACAACTTCATTATTCATTTAAGAAGCAGAGAGGGCAAAGGCAGCCTAAAATAAACGTTTTTATCTTCCGTGGGTTTTGATTTCTGGTGGTGCATTTAGAAGTCGTAGCTGTACGTTGGTGCTTTTTCCTAAATATTCTGCCATTCCTCTCCTGCTCCGCTGCTCTCGTGGACAACGTGGAACTGCTTCTTGCTGCTGGGTTTTTTTGGGAAAAACTTAATTCCCAGGTGGCCAAACCGATGGAAGCCCCAAGTCCTCCTTGGAGATCGATCAGTTTGGGGTGAGGTTTCCCCCCAGTAGTGGGATTCATTCCCCAAAGTTTGCTTTGACACATTTGTAATCCAGAGGATCCTTTGCATCATCCGGGACTTTCGGGTGTTTATTCTGAATCACAGATTTTTGGGGGGGTTTTATCCCTTTATCACGAACCTTTTGGACGTGACCCTCATTGGCAGTTCCCATAGAATGGATGGGAATAAATGAAAAACCATCAGTATGGTGTCTTCCTTTAATTGGGATTTCTCTGTCACAAAACCTGGTTCATTAACGTTTACTGAAAATAGAATTTAGGGCATTGTTATCATCAGAAAATCACGGAGTGGTTTGGCCTGGAAAGGACCTTAAGGATCATCCAGTTCCAGCCCTGCCATGGGCAGGGACACCTCCACATGAAGTTCTGTTTGACGCTCAGCTGCGATTATTTGAAATATTCGCAGTATTTCCTTTGAGTTCTGGCTGATGTTGTTGTGAACTGTGAAGCTGAGGAGTGCAGTGAAACCACAGTAAATTAATAACAGCAACACTTTGATATTCAGATATAATTGTCTCACAAAGCAGTGGTGCCAATTCTCTGGACGCTGAGGGAAAAAAAGCAGGCTAGAGAGAAAATCAGCTTTTTATTGATGACTTTGGACCGAGTCCAGGGAAGTGTGGCTTTATTTCCTTGTCCTCGTTACCCTTCTGATGTTGGGGCACATATGGTGCCTTCTGAAGGGCCCTTGCACTGCCTGTAAATTAGGAATATTGATAGTTTCTTCATGCAAAATACCTTCAGTCACTGTCTTGCTGCACTCACATACCTCTGTAACACTGAAATCCGTGGTGCAGAGAGCCAGGCGAGGAATTTGTGCTTTATTTCTACTTGTGCAGACCCAAACTTCCAGTTTGTAGCAGTTGCTGTTGTACCTTAAATAACACCATTGATTCCCGGAATGGTTTGGGTTGGAAGGGACCTTAAAGCTCATCCCATTCCACCCCTGCCATGGGCAGGGACACCTTCCCCAGACCGAGTTGCTCAAGCCCTGTCCAACCTGGCCCTGAATTACCATCAGCTGCTTTTAAAACCTAAAGTTGAAACGACAAATTACCAGTTATTTATGAAATACCACACACTGTTTTTTCAATAACAGAAAATAGGAAGCTACAAAAAATCCTGGAGGCTTTGTGCCTTTAGTTAAGCTTCTTTTGCTCAGCCAAGGACGGTGAGCTCTGCGCAGAAACCTCCTGAATTAATCTTTTCTCTTACAAATCCAGCAAACAGAGGTGGTGCTTTGTCAGGAGAGAGTCATTGCAGGGTTGTTTGCTGGTGATGCTGTTGCTGGTGGTATCCTTGGTTTTTTTGTCACATGTTCTGTCTGGGGATGATGATCCCAAGTTAACTCCTGACATCTCTTAGGTGTGAGCTGTTTGTAAATGATGCTGGGAATTAAAGAGTTACTGTGCTTTTCTTAGCAGCAGAGCTGCTCTAAGGTCTTGTTTCTCCTTCTGCTCTTGCACCTCTTCACACACAGCTGTGCTCCCACCACGAGAGTTTCTTACCAGAGGTCTCTGATCTCAGACACGTCTCACTCCACGAGCCAAGTGTAGGTGCAGTTTTCCAGCGTGGAAGTGATGCTGTCACTCCTCTTAGCTTGAAACCAGTCCAGATTCTGAGTGCACAGAGCTGCTTCAGGTGGGAAGAGACACCCTGGAAAGAGACTTCAATAAATCTTTCCAGTCTCTTGTTTCTCTTGCACGTCCCAAATCCTGTTCCTTTTGAATAAACTCTTTTCTTTGCTCAGTTCTTTCAGTCGGGGCGTGGCCCTCACGGGTTCACCTCGGGGCTGTGAACTCACTCAGGAATTCTGTTGGACTTTTCTGCTGCTTTGTACAAGGGGTTGTGCTTTGTCCCAGGGACCTTAAAAATCACCCGGTTCCAACCTGAAGAGGGGACTTTGGTGGGCAGCACTTCCCCTGCCTCAGTTGCTCTGCACCTATAAACAAATAAGAGAATCCTTTGGCCGTTCTCCAGTTATCCTTTGGAATCTCAGAATTCCCTGAAGCTTTTTTTCAGAGTGTTTATCTGTGATTGTCACTTCACACTTGACAACTTTGGGTTTCCCTCCAGCAAGGCAGATATTTAACTTTGTTCCTTTGATCAGTGCAGTCCATTAGGAGCGAGGGTGCTCAGCAGGGCTGGATGAAATATTTATTGTGCATTTGGAGCTGGATGCAGATTCCTTCTGAACAAAGTTGGGAGCAGGGGAGCCTGGTGTAATATCTGTGTGTTTCTCTTGCACTGAGAATGGTGAGTCTGTGCAGGGGGATGTGTTTTCATTGAAATCTCTGAGCTCTGATGTGAAATTTAAATGTGCTTGTTTGGTCAGGAAACAGGATTGAAGCTCTGTGGTTTTTTTGAGAGTTATATTAACTTTTAAAATCCATTATTCGAAATTCAGATAGCACATTAATGAAGAGGGCAAGTCAATTTTTTCCATGTTTGGCATAATCTTTTTTTTCCCCCTTTCTAGAAATCGTGGATACATTCATTAAGTCTCCCCTCGGGCTATCCCCAGTTTTTCACGCAGTGAGATCCTTTACTGTCTGGAATGGAGAAGGCAATCTTAAAATTAATGTTTGTGAAGCACCAAGTCAGGAGTGGGAATTTTTTTTAATTTTCTATGAATTAATACGTAAAATAAAAGATTTTCTGGGAGGGGGGCAGGTAGAGCAGGGTAATTCCTGTAGGATATTGTTGTGGGGGGATAACTGTGTAGGATGGAGTGGGATAACTATGTGGGAAAATTTGCCTGTGCTGGGGGAGTTGGAACTGGATGATCTTGATGATCTTTAAGGTCTTTTCCAGGCTGAACCATTCTGTGATTTTATGATCTGCAGGTCCTTTTCCTGTTCAGATGGTCCTTTTTTCCCATTTAGGGTGGGTGTGTTGGAAAGGGAAATGCGCCCCAGCCACCGCTGCTTTTCTCTATTTGCTTACAGAGAAACACAAAGCCATTTTCAAGACTTCCCTGTGAAAGAAGCGAGTGAAACTCTGCCCTCACACCTCGGTGGCCCCCAGTGGTGTTGGTGGGATTCTCCTTCAGGCTGGGAATCAGCCCAGTCCCAGGAAAACTGCTGGATGCCCTCGTGAGGGACAGTCCCTGCTGCTGGCTGTGGGTTTGGGAGCTGCTCCCGAGCAGCGAGTGGCTCCTCCCAGTGATTGTGGCATTCCAAGGCACATCTGGCTGCCTGCTGCCTCCCCAGGTTTATTCCAAGCAAGGAATAAAGCCTCTTGTTTTAATGCCTTATCCTTTGTTGGGATTTCCTCCGAACACGAGTCGCTGATTTCCCAATTACAGCATTAAAGCCGTGAGGTTAAACCCCACAGCAGCTCCTTTTTGTTATTAATTTGTTCTGTGTTTCCTAATCTTTCGTGGCTGGGATTTACAAATACCTTTTCTTAGGATGTTTTTAATGAGGCCAAGCCATCTGTAGGATCAAATCCTACAAATCTCACTTGGGAGCCCATGGCAGCAAACCTCCCTTAGGGGAAGGGAGAACGTTTCCCAGAGCTGGTGGTGGGGTTTTTTTAAGGACAATTCACCTGTTCCTGGGAACGGGGTGAAGAACGAATTACCAATTATCTTTATATGTTACCACATGACAGGTTTTCCTCTTTTTTTAATCTCCTTTCCGGTAGTGTTGGAAAATCAGGGAAGAAAATACACCACAGCCATTCTGCTTGGACTGCACCTGGGGGAAATCCCAGTTTAAAGGCAAAGCAGGCAGTAAAATATTTGGGGAAATAATCTCAAATCCCGGGTTTCGCTGCAAAGTGCTGTAAAAAAAGGTTTGTAAAATGAGTATTTGGGTTTCTTATGAAGTGGTTAAATGATAGGATCACAGAATGGTTTGGGTTGGAAAGGACATCCAGACATCTTCCACTGTCCCAGATTGCTCCAAGCCCCATCCAGCCTGACCCTGAACGCTTCCAGGGCCATGTCAAACTTTCTTGATACCTCCTGGTTCACGTGAGATGAGTTCAAAAGGAAAATTTTAACTGCTGGGAATAAAAATTATTCCTGGACTTGAGAATGGTGGCATCTGGCAGGTGTAGTGTACCTGCCTTACCCTGTTACTGAAAGGTAAAGTGCTATAAAAATCCTAAATGGCATAAAAATATTTAATTTATTTTTTTCTGCTCTGGGAAATAGCTAAGGTTTTAGGAGAACGGGCTCTAATAGGTGCTTCTCTGAGCAGAGCTGCCCTGGTAATTGCAATTTATCTTCCAGTGTTGGGGTTTATTTTTCTTTTTGCTCAGGGCAGTCTAAACTGAGGTGAATCCCAGCCTGATTTGGACCTTGGGTAGGAGCCAGGGTTTCAGGTGTCCATCAGGTCTGGAATTTCCAACAACTTTTTTATCTTCGACACTCACCCAGCACCAGTTGCTGTTGCCTTTACATTTTTAAAATAAATCCTCATCCTCAGAGCACCCAAAGAGCAGAAATGCTGCTGACACCAGGACCAAACTGCGTTTATTTAATGCTGATCCTCACCCTGGAGGTCCTGGCAGTGCAGAGCAGCAGCTGGAAACATCTGGAGAAGGAGCAGCACGTGGATTTTGGGGAAGCCTTTGCAGGTGTGCCTGGGGTTTGTGCTTTTGTGTGGATTAAAATGCCAGCAAATCACCTGCCTCGTGTAAATTTAGCTTTAATGAATCCATCTCTGCAGTGGAATTAAAACCAGAAAGCTGCTGTAGGGTTTAACCTCAGTGGGATCCCTTAAGGGTGGGGACGTGGCCGAGGTCAGAGGGACAATAATTCAGTCTGGAATTAAAGGGTTCATTACTGCCATTTTTTCACTTCTTCATACTATATATATATATTTTAGTGAATTGGTTTGAGTCTCACAGTAAGAGGTTTTAAATCACCAGACTTCTGGTTTCCACCATAAGTAGCCCCAAGCAGTGAGATTTTGCCTTTCTTTGTTGATCCTGGCTGTAACATTTGCAGCATGATATAATTTGAGGATTTTTTAAACCATAATTTCATTTCTTAAGCAGTTCTGTTCTCCAGGAGTTCACCAAAACGTGCATTTTCATACCGCTTTGAACAGGGGAACAGCATCAATCCTGCTCTCAGGAGCTTTACTTCCTCTTTCTACCCTCAAACTTCCACAATTCATCAATTTACTCCTTTGATCAGGGAAAATTTGTCATTTTGACCGCTGAATTATAGACGTGAGTTGCCATTTATGAATATGACCATTTTGGAATTATTTCCCAGAAGATACCAAAACTTGACCAAAAAAAATCCTTTCTTATTTTAGCTTGAAAATTCCAGTTTTCCCCAAGCCTTCCCCCAGCTTTCCTAACGGGCATCTCTAAAAGGGACTGTGTAAGTCAATTAATTGTAGACATTTAATGGTGTTACTGTGCCTTGTGTGGAGCTAAAGGTTATCCAGGGTGCTTGGAACGACTCAGATCCAACAAAATCCCATCTCCCTGGCAGAAAATTCAAGTTTCATTTATTTCCCTTCAAATGCTCTGCTGTTATTTAATCTTTGTCTTTTACAGGATTTTTTTTTTCCTGATATTCTGCCTGTATTTTCTTCAAATTTTGGCCTGGTTTTCTCACTATTCCTCGATGCAAAATGCTAAATTATTTCCTGAGCGTGCTGCTTGATTCTTTCAGTGGCTTTTTAAAGCATGAACCTGAGATCTGTGGGAGAAAAATGAATATATTGGTCATGAAATCACCTAAAACCAAATTTTTAAAGCTTTTTACGGTATTTGGTGAATGCATTTTCCACTTTCCTTGAACATGAGCTTCGTTCTGATGCAAGTCAGAACTCTTCCTGCTGGTTTTTAGAGGGGATTTCTGAACTGTTTGTGGTTTGCTTTGGCATTTTTGGCAGGATGGATGTGACCCGAGTTTTACGTTCATTGGAAGCACAAAAAAAGCACACCACCTTCTATCCCTAAAGGAGGATAAAAAGACACAAAACTGCTCAGCAGGAGAAATTTGGGAGAATTTTTTCCTCAGGGCTGTTTATGGAGCAGTCAGGTGTTAATGATTCTGTAGATGCAGAGGATCTATAACTGAAATTGGAACATTTTGCAGTGTTTAGAGCCTAAATAATTATAAATACACACTTTGTCTCACTGTCCTGTGTGTTCCCATCCACCTGCCTGGGATATTAAATCACAGAAGATCCTGAAATATTGCAAGCCGGGTTTTTTAAGCCTGAGGAAAGGAACTGAGCAAAATAAACTAAGTCAAATAAAATTATATTGAGTACCTTAGAGGAGACCACTGGAGTGTGGCTGTAAACTTTATAAGGATGGACTCCCCTGCCAAGGGAAGGTTAAGAGGGATAAAATTCCAAACAAATGCTGTGCCATGGGAATTCCTGGAAGCAGAGGAAGATCAGGATGGAAAGGTTTGGCTGGACAGAGTTTGTAGATCAGTGTGGGATGGACACAACCTCTTGGCTGTCGGTGAAACCCTGCTCTGGGAGGGGCTGAGGGAATCCAGGCCCTTCTCTTCCATCCCATATTTTCCCTTTGCCTTAGCAGATGCAAAAGTTTGCCCAAAAAGTTGTTAAAACCCTCTCAATAAAAAGATCCCATTAGTGGGGTCAATGTAGATCTTAAAAACAAGTGGTTTATTGATAAATTCAGTGTCAAATTTAGGCAGTTCACCAGTTTTTCTCTAATACTTCAGGTTCTTTAGGTAGAGGAATGCAGATATTCTTGTGGACAACCCATAAAAAGAGCAGTGGGGGCTTTTGAAGCGAAGTAATTCAGGGTAAAGTTAATTTATCTTTGATTTAAACATGGTGATTGTTGCTCCTCTCTGGTTTCTCAGCGTGACCCTGCACGGGGCAGGAATTCTTTTGATTGCTCAGTACCTGGGAGATGTGATATTCAGGCAGGAAAAGTCATTGCTGCTCCTTGGATCCTTGTGCTGCAGATGTGGGAAGACCAAATTCCGCCTCTTGCTCTGGATCTTGCACTGGAAATAAATTGTTTTCAGAGAATCCCAGACTGGTTTGGGTGGAAAGGGACCTTAAATCTCATCCAGTGCCACCCCTGCCATGGGCAGGGACACCTCCCACTATCCCAGGCTGCTCCAAGCCCCAGTGTCCAGCCTGGCCTTGGACACTTCCAGGGATCCAGGGGCAGCCACAGCTTCTCTGGGAATTCCAGCCCAGCCCCTCCCCACCCTCCCAGCCAGGAATTCCTTCCCAAGATCCCATCCATCGCTGCCCTCTGGCAGTGGGAAGCCATTCCCTGGCTCCTGTCCCTCCAGGCCTTGTCCCCAGTCCCTCTCCAGCTCTCCTGGAGCCCCTTTAGGCCTTGGAAAATACAAATTAACACAGATCAGGTCCCCCTTCTCCTTCTGCAGAGGATGTGTGTGCCACTGCAATACGTTAATTAATTCTGTCACATTTTCAGTTCAGTGCTTGGATATAAAAACCCTCAGTCCCACAGATCTCTGCTGAAAGGAACGACTCAAATGCTGATAATTTCCCCTTCCAACTGCGGTCCCTTCAACACAACCCACGTTTTCCTGGGGTCCCTGTTTCGTGTGTGAAAATTCCTGTCGTAGCACCACACACATTTTTCAAGCTAGAAGGGGAATAATTTTATCCTATATCGAAAGAAACGAGAAAAGCAGTTATTCCCTTCTAACTTCCCTTGCCACTTAACGTGGCTCCCACTTCCAGGCCATTTAGGAGCTCCATTAAGTCCCTGGGTCGCTCCTGTGCATGCATTAGGATCAGAGCCGGGGTAATACGGAACAGATTTGCTGCATCATGGACACATTTATGAAGATTGATAACAGCCAGGGCTCGGTGTTAACTTTTATTTTCAAACGAGGCTGCAGGAGAAAGTGCCTGGTATTGCTTTGAGGCTTTGATTTATGAAAAGGTTGCTGCGTGAAAAAGACATCCCATAAAGCAGCTCTGCTGGCAGGAGCATTATAAAGCAGGGTTGTGAGGAGAGCAAACAATAACTGACTGTAATTATGTTCATTATTGTCTCTCTCAGCTCCCTGTACATTTTGGGGAGGGGGGGGGGTTGGTTTGCACTTGTTCCCACCTCAGCTTTAAAGTGGGCTCACCTTTCCCACGGAGTGGGATGAACGTGAGAAAATCCCGCTGCTTTCTGGCGCCAGGAGCCCCAAAAGAGGCCTTTTTTGTTTGTATGGAATGAAAGAGGTCGTTGAAATGACACCTGCTCGCACAAGTGTCCTGTCCCTCAGTCCCTTGTCCCTGGCTCCTGTCCCTCCAGGCCTTGTCCCCAGTCCCTCTGCAGCTCTCCTGGAGCCCCTTGAGGGCCTGGAAGGGGCTCTGAGCTCTCCCTGGAGCCCTCTCTTCTCCAGAGCTGAATTCCCAGCTCTCCCAGCCAGGAGGAGGAGGAGAAAAGGTCTGTAGAAAAAAGGAAATGCTGTTTCTCTTACAATTTCCATCCCTGACACATTTTGCCCTAAATTATGGCTGTTCTCCTGTGAGGGTTATTTCAGTCTGTTGTATTTCCTTCAAAACAAACCCAAAAATCCCAGCCTGATGGCAAAGATCACCATTTTCATCTGCAGATGGCAAGAACTATTTTCCTTCTCTCGGGCTGGCACCATCCTTTGTAACAAGAGGAGCCTCAGCAGCAGCACGCTGAATTCTTCAGTCAGCAGCAATTAGCAGAAAACTTGAGTGAGAACCAATTGAAATCAAGGGGCACGACCTAACTGGGGAAAATATGAGTGGTTAATCTAAAGTTTGTCAAACTTGAGCTGCTTTAACTTAAAAGGATCCCTCTCCCAAACTACCTGAAGACCTTGGAAAAAGAAATAGGAGCTTGAAAATCATCTGTGCTAAGGTTATAAAACACAAGAATGGCTTTCTTGGAGCAGAGTGAAGTTCTGTTAAGTAAGCCAGAGTCTAATTAGTTCTGCCAGTACACAAAGGGGCTGAGGAGAGACCTTTGGAAGGGCTTTGTGAGCTGGCACTGAGGTTTCCATCAGCACCCTCTGCCTTCTGCTTCAGACTGCTCCCCTTGTGCCCTCACGGAGTCTGGGAATGGTTTGGGTTGGAAGAGACATTCCAGACCATCCAATTCCACCCCTGCCATGGGCAGGGACACCTCCCACTGACCCAGGTTGCTCCAAACCCATCCAGCCTGGCCTTGGACACTGCCAGGGATCCAGGGGCAGCCACAGCTTCTCTGGGAATTCCAGCCCAGCCAGGAATTCCTTCCCAAGATCCCATCCATCCCTGCCCTCTGGCAGTGGGAAGCCATTCCCTGGCTCCTGTCCCTCCAGGCCTTGTCCCCAGTCCCTCTCCAGCTCTCCTGGAGCCCCTTGAGGCCCTGCAAGGGGCTCAGAGCTCTCCCTGGAGCCTTCCCTTCTCCGGGCTGGGAATTCCCAGCTCTCCCCGCCTGGCTCCAGAGGGGCTCCAGCCCTGGAGCATCTTTGTTGTCGTGTCTTACAACAGCCTGAGGGAAACGCCCACCAAGAGGCAGTGAAAAATTACAACTTGAAAAATAATTTTAAAATAATGGGAATAATGAAAAAATGCGAATGTTGGCATTCACAGCTCATCCCTCCAGCTCCAGCTCCTGACCTGGGCCCAGTGAGAGGAGCATTTTCCCTCCCTGGATGCCGAAAAGGCTGTTGAGGGCGTTCTGTTTGGATGTTTCTGTAGCACATTGCACAAGCACATTAAGGTTAAGATAAATTAGAGCAAGGTCCAGTAGCCACTCGTTATCAGCATGTTCTCAGCGGGGTTATTGCTCTTTGTTGGAGTTGATGACATTTTATTGTTGTTGCAGCCCAGCCGATTCTATTTAAGAAAAGAGTGGCTTGGGCTCATCCCAGTCCAAGACTTGTGGAATCACACGTGGCCTTTGTGGCTTAGCAGAGTGAATCCAAGCCTGTTTTCTTAAATCACTTCATGCCCAAATGAAAAATTGGCATTTATTCTGCTATCTCTTAAGATTACAACCTTCAGTTCCCTCGAGTAATCGTTACCCACGGGAGCGGCGAGCCTCGAAGTGTTTAACTGGTGATTGCTTTTTCTGGACGCCGCTCCTGCCCATGATACCTTTTATTTCTGTGGTCAGTTAACAGGGTTTTGGGGCCTTTTATAGCTGAAGAGAATAGTTAAATATATATTGCTCCGGAGAGTAATATTTGGATAATAATGTGCCGCGAGTTAGTGTCTTGTGGTGCTTTGTGTTGAGTGCTGTAGTTGACCTTTGCTGGAGAGGAGAAAAGTGTCTGCTTGTTAGAACATATTATTTAGCACCTTTATAAAGGCAAAAACTGGTTGGTTTGAGTCTGGTTTTTTTTAGTATGAGGCTCAGTGAAGGTTTTATCACCACGATTTGGGGATGATGGTGTGATGTTAGGCCTTTACAAAGCCTGCAGTGAGTTGTAGCTCTTGGGAAATAAGTGGCAGTAATAAATCCAGAATGTGCTTTGCTGTCCTGGATTTGGTTTATGCTGCTCGTTTGGGTCTGTCTGTAGTTTTTTTGTGTCTCTGTGTGCTTTACACACACAGTGATGGAAAGTTACCATGGAAAATTTAATGTAGGGACAGGGATAACATTAAAACAGGTAATTTAAGTGGATGAAACCCTGTATTTTTGCCACCTTCGTATAGAAGCACGTTTCAAACTTGCAGAATTATTTTTTCCTTTAAAAATTAGAAATATCGAGGTTTAATGTATCATGTACTGCTAGTTAATATATCCAAGTAGTCCTGAACTGGCATCAGCCACTTCTGTGAGAAATATCAGCAAAGCATCAATTCAGTCTCCCAGAGACTGGATCTGCCTTTCCATGAGCTGGAGCTGAGGAGAGCCTTGATTCCTTTGCTTCCCTAAACCTTCATAAACCTCCTCCAAATTCCATATTAGGAGTAAATAGTAAGGGATTCTAGCACATGGAGTTGTTTGCAGTGATGATCCTTGACTTGTGTTCCCCTGAACAGCCAAGTGGAATCTTGCCAGTCTTCATTAATTAATTTTGGGGTTTTTTTGGATGGAGTAAGGCTGAGCTCGAGTGATACCACATGCAAGCTCTGAAAATAACTGGTGATCTGGGTTTACATGACGAGGTTTGGAAGGCAAATGTTGGTTTGCTGATCACGTAATCGTGGAATTGGAGGGGTGGGCTCTATCCACACTGAGCTGATCGGACTCTGGAGCTGGGAGGAGTTTGGATTTTGTCTGAACAGTGGTTGGACAGGCTTGGCTCTAGCTGGGATCATTCTTTGTCTCTGAACTTGTCAAAATTAGGAGCTGGGTTTGATCTGTGCAAGCCCAGGAAGTATTTCTATGTATATTTCTATATAAAACATATAGCTACTACAAAATACTCCACAGAGATAAAACTGCTCCTCCTTGGGTTCCTTCTAATTAAAGCCTGCAGTTGCTATATTATCTTCCCTGCTCTGTAGCAGCATCCATGCCCCTGTTAGACGGAATTTGTATCGCTGCCATCCACGTGATTGTTTATTTTAGTATCCTGCTATTCACTAAAAACTGTCCCTTAAGCTAAAAAGAAAAGTGCATCCTAAATTTGGGTGATTCCAGCGCTCTGCTCCCTTTGCAGCTGCAGGAAGCAGCTGTGGGAGAGGCACATTTGTGTGGTAGTGGTGGTGTGCTTTGTATTTTAAGGGGGTTTTTCTTCTCTTTTTGGAGGGGAGGGGAATTTTATAAACAAACAGTGGTTTGGGAGAATGCAAGTCTGTTCATATCAATTAAAATAAAAGTATCCAAACTCATTTGGTCTGTCAGGGTTGATGAGAATCCTGTCTGCATTTGATGGCTTGGTCTTAGAGATATTTGGAGTATAGGCAGCCACAGCAGAGTCAGATCAGAGTTCCCTGAGCTTGTTGGGCGACAGGTGGGAGTGGGTTTTTAAGGAATACCTCAAAGATGAGGGAAACATGCAGTGATACCATTTTGATTTCAGAAAAGTGGTGGCTTGGGGCTTTCCTGAACCAAATCCTGCTTGTAATCTCTTGATGGGCATCTCACACCTTACTGTGTAATTATTTTTGAACCCAAATGTTCATTTGATGATCCCAGTATCCCCTGACAGTGAGTCCCAGCTTTTCATTAGCTGTTCTTTGGGAAGGTTTGGGTTATTTTTGCATTGTAAAGCCACTGCTAGAAGACCTCTCTGGCTGCCTCTCTCCTGTAATCCAGTGATAATTTCATCCTGTAATTCACTGATATTTTGAGTTCCAGCTCTTGCAGTTGTCCTTCTCTGGGCTGAGGAGGTCTGGTCCTCATATAGTGTCCTGAGAGCCTAAAGAATTACCTTGGGAACCAGTTCATCCAGCAAATTAGGGTTCACAACCAGGATATTTTTTCCTGATCCTCATCCTGTTGTCTTCCTCTTGTAAGTCCTTGCCCAAGAAAGAGTTTAAGACTGTGCATAACACACATGCAAATGTGGAATTGCTCAATCATGGAATGGTTTGGGTTGGAAGAGACCTTCAAGGTCATCCAGTGCCACCTCTGCCATGGGCAGGGACACCTCCCACTATCCCAGGCTGCTCCAACCCCCATCCAGCCTGGCCTTGGACACTTCCAGGGATCCAGGAGCAGCCACAGCTTCTCTGGGCACCCTGTGCCAGGGTCTCCCCACTCTCCCAGCCAGGAATTCCTTCCCAAGATCCCATCCATCCCTCTGGCAGTGGGAAGCCATTCCCTGTGTCCTGTCCCTCCATCCCTTCTCCCCAGTCCCTCTCCAGCATCCTGGAGTTCTGTTTGTATTTACTTATTTTGCCAGATTTAAGGTCATCATTTCTCTCTGTTAACATCAGAGAATCTCTTGCCTCCCTGTGTTTCTTACAACACAGGGAAATTATTTCCACTTTGCTTTTCCAAGAGGCTGCTCCGATGCCCAGCCAGCATTCCAGGTGTTTTACCAGGTGGGAAACGCTCTCCAGGTTAAAAACCCAGCTCTCTAGAAAGGTCAGTAGGACTTTCTGCCAGTCATCCCTGTAAAGCCAGGATTTTGCCAACATACTGAACTTGACCTGGTGCTCCCCAGACATCATTAAATGTCTCTCTGTGTGCAGTGAGTGTGTGTGAACGTGCTGGAATGTCTTTCTTCCTTTTCTCGTCTCTGTCCCTAAACTCCAAAGGTCAGAATGTTTGAAATTGAATGTTACTTGCTTTTGAGAAGGCTGGGTGAGAGCTGAAATAAATGAGAGGATGACAAACATTTGCCTGTGATTTTGGGGGTGCTGGGGTTTTTGGAGAAAGGATCTAAAAATAACACGAGGAATAATAACTCTGGACTTGATCATTAGCAGCACAAAAGCTGGAGTAAGTTGTGCTCCAGCCTCTACATAAACCATTTATTTAGCATTACACTGTAGATTTTACACTCTCAATTGCAGAGCAGAAACCACCGTGGTTCTCTTCCAGCGTTTCATCAGAGATTCGTTGGGAAAATTCTTTCTTTTACACCTTTTGGAGAAGTCACACTCTGCATTCGAGTGTAAATAAAAGCAAGAATCGACTCCGCAGTACTTGATCTTTTGCTGGCAGCACTTCCCACACAGCGATTGTGAGGGCTCTGTGTGGGCACAGCTTGATTAGGGACCAGCATTTGTAGATATTCAGCAATCAGATCTGTGTTATTCCTTCCAAATCATTCGGGGAAGAGCGGAACCATTTGGTTTGTGCCTCACGTGTTTCGTAACGCGCCTTCGAGTCATCACCTACTTCATGTGCGAAGACAATCTTTAAAAATAGTTTAATATAAAGAGTAAATTAATGTAAAAACTAAAAATAATGGTGCAGCAATGAGGACCTTCATTACCATATGCCCTTTTGTCTTTTTTTTCCCTGGGTTCTGTTTTACAACTATTTTCTGTGCTACAAACCCGTCCCGTGGATTCGCTCGGCAGTGATGCTGCTGGAAGAGGCTCTTTTTGGGTGAGGCAATGTTAAAAAAAGCAGAGTCCTCTCACCAGCACCTTTTTGGGTGATGATGCAGAGCACACGTGCCTTGCTGCTGTTTCAGGGGTGTCGTTCACCCTTCAGCTTTGAGCTGCCCTTCCCTCAGGGTCTCCTGAGCTGGGCTCACGTTTCTCTTGCTGCCTCCATGTGCAGAGTACCTCCAGTGTGGCCTTTCCTGTCCATCTGCTCAGCTAAATCCATCTCTGCTCAAGCTACCAACATTTATTTTACTTTTTTTTTTCCTCCTGGCCAAAAGAAATGAAAGTTTGCCTTGACTGTGTCTGGTGAAAGCAGCGCTGCAGATTCTTTCCTACCCCAGATTCACATCATCCCCTTCCATTCTGCCACTGCCTTCCTCATTGCTGTTATCCCAGGAAAGTCACACATCTCCATTTTCCAAGCCCTTTATGTTCCATTTCTGCCTCCCTGCTATTTCCAGTTCCCTACGGACTTCCCTCTGCAGCATTTGTGACTCCACCTTCTTTCCTCACTCATTCCCTTTCCAAACTGCCCAGAGAAGCTGTGGCTGCCTGTGGATCCTTGGAAGTGTCCAAGGCCAGGCTGGATGGGGCTTGGAGCAATCTGGGATAGTGGAAGGTGTCTCTGCCCATGGCAAGTGTGGCACTGGATGGGCTTTAAGGTCCCTCCCAACCCAAACCATTCCATGATTCCATGAAACACATTTTGCTCTTTCTCAGAAGGAATTTCTGCTGGACACAGACAATGTTAATTGATGAAATTCCTGCAAATCCTTCTGAAAAGCCTCTTGGCTGTTCATAAAGCACTTGAAAACAATTAAGCTGTTACACCCTTCATGGGCTGCCCACCATGAGGGTGTGGATTGCCTCAGTTTCCTTTTGTTTCACCATCTCTTCGCGTCAATTTTTTCTTCCTTATCGTTGTGTGTATTATGAGAACACTGAGAAAAGAAACATCCTCCTTTTTTTGTTGGTTATTTTGCATTCTGCCAGGTCTGGTCACAGCGTGGCTCCTCTCCTCCATCAGTAGGACTAAATAAAGACGGGTCAGAACATCCTCTCCAACACCCTCCTGTGCTGGTGCTTTGGGGCTCAGTGGGATCACGTTCATTTGTAGGGTTTTGTTTTCACGTTAAGGCTTCCCTGGACTTCCCCAGCATGGCCCCGTGCTGGGAACCACCCGCAGTTTGTGGTTTGGATGTGCTGAGCTGTTTTTTGGAGGAGGCACAGCAAGATTTGGCCTTAAAGAGCTGCAGGCTGGGCTGTTCCGTGCTGCTTGGACACAGAGCATCGGTCTGGTCTGTTTTATTTAGTACTTCAGAAGTAGCCAAGGGTTACACAAATAAAATCAACTGCCTTTGATAGGTGTCAGCACTTTAATGAGGAATTAAATTAAGCCCTGGATACTCCTGCCCATCTCATGGCACTATTTTTATCTCTTGCTCTGCTTTTTTGTTGCTATTTTCCCCCCCATATTTTATGACAATTGCCTGAAGTCCTGATCTGGGGGGGGATTATGCCAGATACCTGCACAGCTGGAAACTCATCAGCCATTCAGATTCCTTCAGTGAGAGTGTCAGTTTTAGCACGAAACTCGCAAAGCTCACCGTGGTGATTTCAAATTTCCTCTTTAGTAGACATTTTGTTTGACTGCCATGAAGGGGCTCCTCTCGCCGAGCCCTCAGGAGTACAATAAGCTATGCTCTTTGAGAGAGCCCAGATGAGTACAAAGTTCCCTTCATTAAATTTTCTTTTCATGCTTTAGCATAGAATATTTCTTTTTAAGGCTCTCTCTCTCTCTCGTTTCCTTTTGTGTTGTCATCCTATTACCTTTATGAGGTTGTGATGCATCAGCTCGGTGGAAAAGGTGGGTGCACGGCTCCCTCGGAGGTTTATTCCAGCACAGAAAGATTATTCTGGCACGGGAGGTGCTTCAGGAGCAGCTGGAGAAGGGAAAGCAGATCAAAGAATTGCAAACTTGATAAAAACACCTCGTTCCTCGCGTGCCATGTGGCTGCTGCTCGTGTTGACTTTTGCTGAGAAAAGCATTTGAGATTTTGGGTGTGTTGGTTCTGTAAAGGAGTTCTGGAGCTGCACTGAGTGGAGATGGAGATCTGTCAGTGTTCCCTGGCATTCCTGCTGCACTCCTCCTTCGGTTTAGTTGTGAAATCCCCGAGCAATTAAATAAATAAATACGATGTGGGATGCAATCTTGTTTATTTTACAGGGGCAGATAGTGATAGGACAAGGGGCAAGGGATTTAAACTGAAAGAGAGGGGATTTAGATGGGATATTGGGAAGGAGTTCCTGGCTGTGGGGGTGGTGAGGCCCTGGAATGGAATTCCCAGAGAAGCTGTGGCTGCCCCTGGATCCCTGGAAGTGTCCAAGGTTGGATTGGGGTTTGGACAGCCTGGGATAGTGGGAGGTGTCCCTGCCCAGGGCAGGGGGTGGCACTGGATGGGCTTTAAGGTCCCTTCCAAACCAAACCATTCTGTGATTCTCTGGTGACTCTTTTCCTGCCAGATGTCCCAAAATACAGATCTCTCTCGGGACATGGGATGGTTCAGGGGAGGGACCTCCTGCTCTGAGGATCTCCTGGTCCTGCCTGGGACCAGACCAGGTTGCTTTATCCATTCAGGCATTCAAAACCTCCACATTTTCCCAATTAATTCCATGTAATTGCTGGGTTTGCATTATTTACCTTTTTTTACAAGCTTTTCCCCTCAGTCAAACCCCACAGACCCTTAAGTGCTTCTGTAAAATGACCTTTATTCATAGAACCACAGAATGATTTGGGTTGGAAGGGACTTTAAAATTCATCCAGTGCCACCCCTGCCATGGACAGGGTCACCTTCCACCAGCCCAGACTGCTCCAAGCCCCATCCAGCCTGGCCTTGGACACTTCCAGGGATCCAGGGGCAGCCACAGCTTCTCTGGGAATTCTATCCCAGTCCCTCCCCACCCTCCCAGCCAGGAATTCCTTCCCAATATCCCATATAAGTATTAATTGATGGAATCATGGCAACTTCAGGAGGTTCTCTGTTAGGCAGGTATTTCATTCCCCTTTGGAGGAGTTTCCATGCTGTTGTTTCTGACCGTCCATCTGAGAGTCCTGTGATCCATCACCGACAGAAATCGATGGGAAACCCTTCGGAGAGGTTCCCATAATGCACGATGGAATCTCCTTTCCTCAGCAGGAGACCTTGCAGCCCGTGGTTTGTGGCCCTCTAATGCCAGGCAGGAATTTCATTTAGTGCTTTCCCAGAAGTGCCAGCAGAGCATTGGGGGAGTGGAACAAGCACGCCTGATCAATACAGAGGTGGGGCTCGCCTTCAGATTAATCCAAGAAAATGGACTTGGTCGACTTGAAGGAAGTGGCCTTGTTCTCAGTGCCCTGCAGTGCCTGGAAGGACAGGGCTGAGAGCAGGTTTCCAAAAATCCCTCCCAAAAAGTCGGCGTATGAAGTCACTGAGGGGCAGGAGATGTTGTGTCCCACAGGGCTCCCATACGGTTGGCAGCGTGTGGAATCCTTTCAAGCATTGAAAGAAGGGATAATACCTGGATTTCGGTCGCTGACAACGTGGCTCTGGGAAAAAAAGCAATCAAAAAGCTCTTTATCATGGGCTAGAGAGTTCCCCCATTGAAATGGCTTTAAATGCATTGACAGAATTTATGCAGCGAGGGTAGAGCAGCCCCGTTCCCTTCTCTCTTCACCTGTGTATAAGTCACTGTAAAATCCCTTGTGAATAAAGGCCCGGCAAGGTTTACTCTGGGTATTTTTAGTTAATTCAGGCCCTGTTATATTGATTTATCAATTCACACCAGGGCTTTGGGCATTTTAAACGAGCTCTGGTTTAGTTGCACCTAAATCATCACTGCTGGGAGATGTCTACAGAGAACATCTCTGGTGTTTCTGTTGTTCCTTGTCCCAGTCCAGACCTTGACATCCTCCTTCCATGTGCAGCAGTTTGTGGTTGTGCATTTGCATGCCTCACACGCCTCTGAAGCACGTGCTGATCTCAGCAGAGGGGGGATTAAGGGAAAATCCTCCTCCCTAAGAGTCTGCAGAAGTTTGAACTTGGAGATCATAAAGTGTGGAAGCACCTGGGACTGCATTTAAATTCTGGTTTAGATTTCACAGATGCAGGGTAATGAAGGAAAAGAGAGAGAGATGTTTTATACAGGTACATAGTGTAAAATCAAGGTGACTTAACATTCCCTTTTTTAGCACGACATCTTCAGTGATTGTCAAGAAGTCAGTTCCCTCGAGGAGCAGCGTTTGGGCTTCGTGTTTCATTTCCTTGCTGGAGAAAAATAGATCTGCCTTGGCCAGTCAGCAAAATGAAAATTGGAATCACAGAGTGGAGTGGGTTGGGAGGGCCCTTAAAGATCACCCAGTTCCAACCCCATTTCCATGGGCAGGGACACCTTCCACTATCCCAGGCTGCTCCAAGCCCTGTCCAAGCTGGCCTTGGACACTTCAGGGATGGGGCAGCTCTGGGCAATCAGTGC
>VXBT01008030.1:71500-92413 GCA_013400235.1 Oriolus oriolus | reverse complement strand
TGGATGGGCTTTATGGCCCCTTCCAACCCAAACCGATTCAATAATAGCAATAATAAAATAATAAAAAGTTTTTGTCTTTCCTGAGATGTCTTTAGAAGGAAACCCTGAAGCTGTTCTCTGTTCCCACAGGAGATACGAGTCCCACCCGATCTGTGGGGAGCTGCAGGATAAAATCCTCCAGTGCTACCGGGAACACGCCCAGGAGACCCTGAGCTGCTCTGCCCTGGCCAGCCAGTACCTGCACTGTGTCAATCATGCCAAACAGGTGAGCTGGGCTTATTCCCACTGAGTAATGATGGAATGATGAGGAGAGGAAGCTGATCAGGTTATCCATTCAGTCCTCCTTCCATGCCTGAGCATTTCCCAGTACGTGCAATCCCAGAGCTCTGTGGAGACCACTTGGAGTTGATTTAAATGCTCAGGTTTCCATCTCCTCCCCTGGGAAGCTGCTGTTTAGTGTGGAGCTCTTGCTGTTGGCAGATGTTTCCTGTTATCTGCAGTTTTAGCAGTAAAACAAGGGGATTAAACTACCTGGGAGTCTTTGCCATAAATATGAGAAATTCATGGATGTCTCGAACTTGACTGCTCACCAGTTGGAATTCTTGATTTCTTCTGTCTTGTGTTATCCAAGGGTCTAAAACTGCTCTTGGCCTCCTCTCTTCCAGTTTTTTAGGGTATGGGTGTTACTGCAGATTAAAATCTTCGTGCTTGATTAGTGCAACATGAAGGAAAATGACAGCAATATGTAAATCGTTAAGTTAAAAGAAGCTACAACTTCTCAATTTTACTCTTTCTCATCAGCTTGCATCCTTCCAATACAGCAATTCATATATTGGCCTCAATTGTGTTCTTAAACAAATCAGGAAATGTGCTCACAGCCCATGTGCAGGGTGTGTAAAAAGTGCTTAAATCACTCTGTTGATCTTTATTTCTGCCCAAATCTGTGAGTTAATATTTGAGCACGTGAGGACACCCATCTTTCTGTGATAGTGGAGACCTGGCGAGCACGTCTGGTGTTTGATCATGGTAATCACTTCCACTGGGCTTAACTCTGCCTGTGCAGAAAATCCGTGAGACTTTGGCTCTGATCCTTCTCCGTGACCTTTCGCTGTAAAATGCTGCAGCCTTGAGCTGCTGTTCCCAAAGATCTGCTGGAAATGACGCTGCTCGTGGTGCTGGGTGAGCATGGGAGGAGGCTGGTCCTGGTGTGGCAGTGCTGAAGTTGTTCCTCAGTCACTGAGAGCATCAAAATCACCTCCTTTAATACATCCTTTATTGATATTTGTTGTCCCATCCCTGGCAGTGTCCAAGGCCAGGCTGGATGCACTCCTGGGGTAGTGGGAGGTGTCCCTGCCCATGGCAGGGGCTGGAACTGGATGGGCTTTAAGGTCCCTTCAACCCAAACCCTTCTGCGATTCCATGATTTCTCCTCCTGCCCATTTTGGAATGCACCAAAACAGTGCATTTTTTTAGGAAAAATCCCGTGAGTAATATTAAAATCACAGAATCATTCAAGTTGGAAAAGATCCTTAAGACCATCCAGTCCAACCATTCCCGGCGCTGCCAAGGCCACCACTGACCCGTGTCCCCAAGTGCCACTTCCACACGGCTTTGGAATCCCCTCAGGAGTGGGGCCTCCACCCCTGCCCTGGCTGGACGAGCCTTTCAGTGAAGAAATTTTCCACAACATCCGACTTAAACCTCCCCTGGTGCAACTTGAGGCCGTTTCCTCTTGTCCTGTCACTTGTTACCCTGTTTGGGTTTGTTCTGTAGTGGGTTTCCCCGTGGCCCTGCAACATCTGCAACAGTAATTTACTGTATTTATAATTTTGTGTTATTTTTTAAAGTAACCAGAAAAAAATGGATTAATTACTTAGACATGTTTAAGCTCTAACTCGAGTTTGTATCTGATAGGAATTTCTTCAGAAGACTCTGATGAGGATGAATTAATTCATGTTCAGAAGGTGCAGGAAAAGGAAATTGCATAAATATGAGCATTAGGTTTTTGAACCCTTTTAAACACCTTTTTTTTTGCTGAAGATCTTCATCCAAGCCTGTCAGGTAGTTAAAAGTGTTTCCTAAATGTTTCTTATTCTGTTTCACACATGCTTCAAGATGAGAATTCAGAGAGGTTTCTCTCATGATAACAGAGAAGGAGAAGCCTTTTATGATGGAAATATTTGCAAGCAGGAGCAATTGTTTTTCATAATGAACACCAGCCCATCCTCCACGTGCTGCAGCTGTAATTGTAATTATTTTTACTCACTGTTTGCCCACAAGTCCAGACAGTTACTTTGAAATAATTCCCAAACGCTGCTATAAAATAACTTCAAAATTACCTTCTCTGTGCGCCTGGTTGGGAGCCAGAGGAGGGGGATAAATGGCAGATTCAGAAATGAAAAAGTTAACTGACACTGGCTACAAGAAACAAAGGAAGAAGAAAATTTGCTAGAGGGAATAGAGCAAGATATTGAAAACCAAATAAGTGAACTAATCCGATTTCCTGGCGGTGAGTCTGGGCACTTGTGCTCGGGCTGAGCACACTCTGTGCTTTTCATAAATTGAATTTATTGACTCCTCTTTCTTTCCTATCTTGCTTATAATTATCTCCCCCTCTCTTCTGTGTGCTCCTTATTTCTCATCCTGTCTGTAATCTCATGTCTCTATCTGTCCTTTTCTCCCCTCCTTAGAAAAGCCCAGAGAGTTGTTAATTCAGAGGGGTTTGACACGTTGTTGTATCTTCCCTTGAAATCTCTTCCCAAAGTCATGAGAAGCTGGGGAGATAAATTAAACTCTGTTATTAATGTTTGCATTTTATTATAATGATAATACCAGTAATGGAGAGGAAAACTTAACCTAATGGAGCTATTAAGGGGAAGATATTGGGATTGTGTGTGGCATTTATTTGTGCTGCCGCTGCTGCAGTAACTCCAGCCAGACCCTCCATGGCTTTTCAATCCTATATCCTGGTTTTCCAGCCATGGATATGGATAATAACTGTTGAAATATACATTTTGAGGGGGTTTTTTTTCAATTTTTTCCTCACCCTGGGCTACAAGAAGTTCTAATTCGTACATAAAAACACGGCGAGTCCATGGTTTAACGAATCTGTGCAATAATTTCTTGTTAAACCACTGAATTCCAGAAGGATCCAGCTCTCTGCAGGCAGGTGAGGTTTAAAAGTGCTTCAAATAACAATACCAGCAGCTGCTGGTGCCTGACAGCCTGGCCACAAAATGTTATCCTTCAGCCTTGTAAGCACTGTTTTAATTTGTTGGATCAAGTGGTCCTTAATTATGCATCCTAAATAGAATAAAAACAGGATTTTAGCCTCATCCTCCGGTATTTTTACCAATTTCCAGTCTAAGAGAAGAATCTGTGGAGTTTGTGTATCTGGAAACACTGAACTGAAATGCAGCAAAAAGGCCTCGTCATTTAACACTGCCCTCATTGAAGGAAGTTCGTTGTGGGCCAGGTTCCCTGCATGGTGTTATGTAAAAAAAAAAGGAAAATATTTTGAATTCATTAATTTAAAATGGCAAGAAAAAACACTAAAAAAACCCCAAAATGTAGATAAAACCAAAGCAAGGCCTGGAACACCCCCATTTCTCTGAAGGTGAAATTTTGTGGGCAGAAATAGGCACGTGATAAACAAAAATCTGCAATTTCTTTCCTTAGGACACTAAACAAAAGTAGCCCGTTTTTTCTCAGATCCTTTGGGAATTTCATCCGTTAAATTGTGCAGTGTTAAATGGACATAAAGTTAATATTCAGCCCAGAGATGGCTTGCAGTGAGCCTGTAATTCCTCTGCAAGAAGAGATTTTCCAGGTAGAGGAGCCTTCCTGAGCTTTACAGAAATCTCCGTGAGGGTGCCGTGGATCTGAGATGGGAGGTTTTGGTAACGGATGAAACTCTCCCAGATTTTTGTTTGCAAATGCACCCAAGGAGCATAAAACTGACTCCTTTTATTCCATCATCTTCTTCTTCTCCTCTGTGGATTCTGGAGGATTTTGCGGGCGCAAGGACAGGCAGCACCTGTTTGTGTGGACACCTTGGAGAATCTTAAAACCACGGAATTGTTAAGGTTGGAAAAGACATCTGAGATCAGCAAGTCCAACCATTCCTGGCACTGCCAAGGCCACCACTGACCATGTCCCCAAATGCCACATCCACAGGGCTTTGGATCCCTCCAGGAATGGGGATTGCACCGTGCCAGGCTGGACAACGCTCTAGGGAAAGACATTTTTCCTAAAATCCAATCTAAGTGCAGCTCTTAACCCTCGCTGGGTGGAATTGCACTGTTTACTGGGTTATTTTTAGGAATAATCTGAGAATTTGGTTGAGGCCAAATCTGACATGGTTTTAATTCCCTTTATGTTTAATTTTCCCTGATTTCCATGACTGTGACAGTGCAGTCCTGACTTCCAAGACGTGTAGTGTTGCGTACACACCTGAATCAGCAGTTTGGAGGTCACCTGCAAGATTTCAGGGTTTAAGTTTGGGTTTGTTCCTGACATAAAGCCTCAGAATTATCAAATCCCTTCCTATCACTTCTTGCAAGGAGACTCATAATTGCTCCTTACTCATTTGATGGATTTTGCAGGCAAGAAAAATGGTTTGGGTTGGAAGGGACCTTAAAGATCATCCCCTTCCAACCCCTGCCATGGGCAGCAGACACCTTCCACTATCCCAGGCTGCTCCAAGCCCCGTCCAGCCTGGCTTGGAACATTTCCAGGGACAGGAAGCCTGATCTAGTGAAAGGAATGAAATGATTTTTAAGGTCCTTTCAACCCAAACCATTCCATGATCTGTGGTTCTGTAACGAAGCCCAAGATGAGTGCGGCGTGTTCAGACTGTTGGGGTTTTGATTCTGACTCAGAACCCAGGAAGGAGCCAGGTGAGGGACACTCAGTGTTGGATGATTTCAGGATATCTTTCCTCAAGAGTTTAATTGCTGGGAATGGGATTTATCTTATGTAAGGTCAGATGTTTTAATTTCCTTTAATAGCCACAGCACTAAAGCCACGATAGCACGAGGGGAGATGAAAATGGATCATTACTGAGACTCTTCAGACCAAACCCTGTTGAGTCCTCAAATTGCTTCATTCTGCTTCTGTGAGTTGTCTCTGGCATGATGTGTTTATCAACAACGTTTGTGGTTCTGTGTTTCTATTTTAAAAATTGCAGGTCTTAGGAAGGAATTGTAGCCAAACTTCAGGGAGTGCCTGCAATAACCTGGAGTTACTGAAATCTGTGTTTCTCCCTCTCTCTTCCCTCCCCTCTGATTGTTTTGCAGCAGAGACTGCTTGGGAGAGGAGGATAAAGGCATTGTCCAAATCAAGCACAAGACCATCAACTAATTTCAGCAGAAGAGCTTTTTTTTCTCCCCGAGAATGATCGGGCAGCCCATTTGCAGGGCAGCCCAATAAAGAGAAGAAGTGGAAGAGCCATTTGAAGGGCAGCATCCTCACGGCTCAATCAGCGCGACCGCTCGAGAAGCCGAGACCTGGATCTTATTCCATCAGAACTCGCCCATCCGAGGCCGCTGTTCCGCCTTATCAAAGCCCACTTATTGGTGATTGAAGGAAGGGAAAGAAAAGAACCTTTCTCTGACCTCAGAGAGGGGAAATATCCTTCAAATGCTGCTATTTCACTGTAGAATCTCCTCAGAAACATCTCTCTGTCAGAGGCAGGGGATGTAACCCTTGCAGTGCCGGGAGCGGCCGTTCCTCGGGAGCAGCCCCTGGTCCCGGTGTCTGAGTTCTCCTCGCAGTGTAGAATTGTAAATTGTGCTTTAACTTATTTCCCAAATTCCCTGACTTGATGAAGTCTCTCCCTGCAGGCCTTCTGCTGGAATGATGTTCATGATCCAACGCTTAGGGTGCTCCATGGCCTTTATTTACATGGGATGGTTCTGCTGTGCTCCTCGCTCGTATCAAGTCCTGACGAAAATGCCTCGCTCTGTACCAACAATAAATCTATTTTATGCACAAGATTGATGCTGCAGTCTGTCTCCCTTCCCACTCCTCGGGGGCGGATGGTGTTCCCTCTGCTGTGTCAATCATGCTTTCCCAGCAGATGTTGTTGCTGAAGCTTTCAGGCACAGACTTTTCTGCACAGCCAGCCCTGGTGGCAGGAACGGGGCTTGGATTGAGCTGTTTTCCATCACAGCCACCTAAAAGGAGCCCACGTGATGGGAGTGTTGTGATTTATCCACCACCACTTCCCTCCTTGGGAAATGCTTGTGAATGGAGCACCACAAGCTCTTGCTGCCCAGAGGGGTTGTGGGTTCCCCATCCCTGGGAGTGTCCAAGGCCAGGCTGGGGGGCTTGGAGCAGCCTGGGATAGTGGAAGGTGTCCCTGCCCCTGGGAGGGTTGGAATGAGATGGTCTTAAGGTCCCTTCCCACCCAAACCATTCCAGGATTCTGTGAAAGGACAGAAGCCACCCCCCAAAATCTCCAAACGAGCTTCCTGCAGGCACCCAGTCTCCTTTAATTCCATTTCTTCAGGTAAAAACTGCCACATTCCTTGTCCCAAGCAATCTTGGAAGGGACTTTTTACACAACAGTGAAAGTAATGATGTCAAATGAGCAGCGAGTCTGGAGCCTTCTGCTGTTTATTTACCTGTTCTCCCTCTCTAATTGGCTGTGTTTGAACCTCGTCCTGCTGAACAACTGCGAGTGCACCTGTGGATCTCATTTATTACACATGCAAAATATTACCAGTGACTTTCCTAATTATCAAGATGCTTTGTGAGCACTGTTTAATTAAAGATTATTTTTTTTTATGCTACCCAGAGAAGCTGGGATTTTTTTTTTCCATGCCAAGCAACTGCATTGTTGGTGGGAGGAGAGGATCCTGGAGTTCAACATCAGGTGCCAGGTACCATGTTTACATGGTGACTTGCTGTAGTGTTTACAAATCAGCTAACTCACAAATCCTTCTCTGTAATGTTCTCTTTTGTAGCAGAGAGCCAAGAAGTTGGCAGATCCAGCCTTGCCAGACTCAGAATTGGCAGCAGAACGCAGCATAGAGGAAAAGCAGACGTTTTTCAGGCCAGATGATGCTGTAAAATCAGGGGAAGAGCCGTGTCGGGAAGGAAGGTCTCTGTTACTGCCAAATGTTTATTGGTTTCCCATCCTGACAGCCTTGAGCAATGGGAGTCAGTCTTGCCTGCTTTGTTCCAACTGTGTTTGAGGTGTTGTGTTCTTTAAACATCTTCTGTAGCGTCAGTGGTGGCATCTGCAGCCTGTGTGGCTTGGGCTTGGGGGAGGCTGGTGGCAGCAGGCAGGGTGAGGACTGGAAAACTGTCCATGGTGTGGACTTCAAAACTTTCCCTGGTGTGGACTTTAAAGCTGTCCCTGGTGTGGACTTTCGAACTGTTCATGTTGTGGACAGCCTTTGCCTTCAAAATAGAGCAGTAATTCTGAATATTTCTGTGGTTTCACCACCTGCTCTGCTTTTGCCACCTCTCCTTTTGTGTACCTGCATCCCTGTCCTTCTTGATTTCTTCCTCCTCCCCAGTTCCTGCTATGGGCACTGAAATCTTAAAATCTTGGAAGTTTCTTGGTAGTTTTTTTGGTATGGAAAACCTATGGAGAAATTTCCATCCTATTCATGATTTTATGATTCTGTGACCTTTTTTGACCCATATAGATCCCAAACTAGCACCAGCTGTTGGTCACAGCAGGTGCTGCTGGGACAGAGCAAGGCCACCTTCCTTCACAAGTAGCAGGGACAGAGAGAGTGGAGAAGTGCCAAGATTTTTATCCAGAGTGTCAAATGTCACTTGCAGGACCCAGAAATCATCGTTTGTCCCGTGCCAGGTGACAGCACGCTGCAGCTCCCTGCCCGTGGTCAGTCCTGTTCTATCAGGAGGTGGGTGCTGCCAGATGAAAGCAGACAAGGGTTGAGATTTGGGTGCAAACAGCTGCAGATGTGGGTTTTGTGACCTGGTCAGTCCGTAATTTGTGAAGGTTTGTGTTGAGCTGACACTTTTGGGAGTTGGCTGAAGACACAAGAGAGGGGATGTGGCAGGAGAGAGCAGAAGAGGGCGAGGTCCTGCAGCCAGGAGGGTCCTTTCTGTGCTCAGCCTCCCCCATCTCTGCCCACAAAACCCTCTGGGGTCGTGGCCAGCATTGATGACACCGGTCCCGTTCCTGCTTTCCAGCACTGACTCCCTGAGGAGCCGGGGGCTGTGCCCAGGGATCAGCACCCGCTGTCACATCAGAGTTCAGGACAGCAGCGAGTGACCCCAGAGCCCAAGGCAAGATTCAAGTGGAGGTCTGGAGAATGGCAGGGGAGTGAGCCTGGGGAGGTGAGGCACGGTGGCTGGGATGCTCCTGGTGGGTTTTGCTGGTGAACACCCTGCTGGTTTCAGCTCTGTGTCAGATCTGTCACCTCCCTGGCTGCTCTCAGAAGTGTCACACAGGGCCTGGGGACAAGGGCACCTTCGGTTTGATCATCAGGGTTCAGCAGCCAAGGAACTGGAGCAGCATCTGCCCCTCCCTGGGGGAGAGGGACAGGGCCCGAGCTTGGCCACGGCCTGAGGGGGACCTGGGTCTTTGGAGTCCTTGAGAGAGGCAGCAAAATTCCCAGAGAATGTGGGGCGCTGAGCCAGGGCTCCTCTGCAAGAATGTCAGCTCCATGTGAACAAAGACACCGGGTAATTAGAGAGGTAATTAGTTTGGTAATTACTAAGGTAATTAGTTTGATTCTCTCTCAAGCCAGTAACTGCTGGGAGGTGCTGGAGGGAGCACCTTGAGTTTCAGGCTGCAGCACCCCCCCAAGATAACCCTTCACCCCCTGCATGGGAAGCTGCAGCTGACACCGGGTGAAAATGGGATGGTTAGGAGGGAAAATAACCCTAAAAATCCGGTTTGTCCAAAGTCTTGTGCTGAAAAACTTCTGAGCCACCTTCTGATGACGCCCAGAAGTGCTTGTGCCGTAGTCAGGGCAGGATTTAAAGCAGATCACCCAGCAGTGGTGTGCTTGTTACAAGGTTTTATATTTCCTTAAGAACGCTGGGGACACCTTCTGGGTGGGGACACTTCTTGGGGAGCTGTTTGGCAGTGTCCCCGTGGCATTGCTGAGGTTGATCCCCTTCTCCTTGTATTGCATCCCTCACATCCCTGCACCCCTGGGCTGCTTCGCTGGCTCAGCAGAGGCATTCCGTGGAATCCCAGATGGGTTTGGGTGGGAAGGGACCCTTGAGATCATCTCATTCCACCCCCTGGCCTGGGCAGGGACAGCTTCCCCCAGGCCAGGTTGCTCCAAGCCGCACCCAACCTGGCCTTGGAGCCATTTCCAGCTTGGGTTGCAGCTCAGCACCTGGAGGGGAGTTTTTTCTGCCTGTGTCATACGAAACCAGGTATTTTCTGGCCACCCTGCCTGGGAAAGCCATCCCTCCTTCCTCTGCAAGTCCTGTGGGTGGACAGGGCAGTGCAGCTGTCCCGGCGATCCCGAAACAAGGATCGAACTGCAAGCGCTCATTTGGGAGCTTGGAGCTGCAGGAAGTGCATCTAATTCCCAAGTAAACTGCAAGCTAAGCAGGTTCTTCCTCGTGTTCATCTGCTGCTGATACAGAAATAGCAGGGCTGGGAGGGACTTTGGCACGTGCTGGAGTCCACTATTCCATAAAAACCGATAGCGAGAAATTCGTGAGTTCCCTCAGCTCCTTGCCACGTTGTTCACAAGTTTGATTGTGGCAGAGGGATCAGATCTGCAGAGGGTTCAGTGGGTGAAGTGTAGTGGGAGCAGGGAGATGGAAGTCCATTAATAGATGAAACACTTTTGCTAGACATGAGAATTCACTGGATCTCTCTCCTATTTCCTGTGTCAGGTAGTGAGAATGTTTTTTTCCCCCCTCTCAGTTTTAATGTTATTAACACTTGGGCTGCTTTGAAAAGGTCAAAGTCGGCTTGAATGTCTTCTAATCTGACTCTTGGTGAAAAGCAGGCAAACATGAAATCTGGATCCCAGAGCTGCCTTTAAACAGCAGAGCCTGATGTCTTTTAAAGGCGTTTGCAGCATTGGGTGAGGTCTGGCTGATGGCCAGGGGGTGTTTGAGGGCAGGGAAAGGGCTCTGATCTCTGTTTTTGCTGAAATTCCCACTCCTGGAATCAGGTGAACTAATGAAACCTCTGCTTTTGCCTGAAAAAATTCCCTTTGCCACAAGAATTCTGTGACCAGGATCCAGCTGCAGGAGCACGGGAAAGGAACAGAACAGGAGAGGATTTGTGGTTTTACACTGGAAAGTTGATCCTGTTGCTGTTACTGGGAATAATGTGAGGTGCTGGGAATGGGACACACGAGTGAGGCTGGAGCAGGTAGGTGGAACTGATTTAGAAAGAAAACCACTTTTTTTAGCATCAAATAGGAGGGAAATCTCCCAGCTCCTGTGCCTCGATCCCAGGTCAGTCTTGGAGGAGCAGCGAGGGAATGATGTGGCAAATGAACGTCTGAGTTTTGTTCCTGCAGGTTTGGGGGAAAACTGGAGAGAGGAGGTGGGAGAGAGACAGCAAGGAATAGTAAATAACCTCCAGTAAAGCAAGAGCTGGCTGTGGTGCCCTCCAGGCTCTCTGGAGTAGGTGCTTTCCCGGGAAATGTGTTCTGGAATCTGCCATTGAACTCTGGGGCAGAATCATTTGCTCCACGAGTGAACTCCGTGTGCTCCTCGGATGAGAAGGGCACCCCCGGGGAGCCTCCAGAGCAGCGTCACTGTGATTCACCACCGAGTCTCGCCTTGCTGGGGGGTTTCTTTCCTTTCAATTGAAGTATTTCAGTCTGACGTGGCAGCACTTTGGGGGGTTTGAGCAAAGCTGTTACCAAGGAACCAGAGAGAGAATCAAACCCGTGTGTCATCGAAGCCCGGTGACTCAGGGCTCCCACAGAGTCCCTGCTCATCGCTGTGCCGCTCCTCCCACTCCCTGGGGTCACTCTCGGGGACCTGGTGGCCTTCCATGTCCTTCCTTCTGCTGCCCACCAAGGCTGGAGCTTCCTGCAGGTCCCAGTGCGCAAGGTGAGGTCATGGAATCGTTCAGGTTGGAGAAGATCTTGGAGATCATCAAATCCAGCCATCAACCCAGCGCCTCCACCACCAAACCACGTCCTCAAGTGCCACATCCAGGTGTTTTTTGAGTATTCCAGGTGGTGGGGCTCAAGACAGGCGGTCCAAAAGGTGGTTTCACCTCCCTTCTTTCCCCAGTTGAATTAACCAGAACTTTATTTTTGGTCCATGCAAAGGATGCCGAGTGTTCCATAGGGGTCACCCAGATTGGGCAGCAGGAGGAATGAGGAAAGGGTGGTCAGGCATTGGAAGGGGCTGCCCAGGGAGGCTTGGAGTCGCCATCCCTGAAGGTGTCCAAGGAAGGCCTGGACGTGGCACTCAGAGCTCTGGGCTGGGGACAAGGTGGGGATCGGGCACAGCTTGGACTTGATGGTCTCAGAGATCTCCAACCCCAATGATTGTGTGCTCAGGGGATGTGGTTCCTAATCTGAGCATCACTAAATGCATCATTCAGCCTTTTCCTGCCTCTGTTTCCTGGCGGAAATAACTCTGCCCAGCTGGAGAACGCTCCACAGGTGCCGGAGGAGGGAACGTGTGGGCACGGAATGCTTAATGACCCACCAAGAACGGGCTCTGCGTGGGGGGGGTGGGTGTTTCTCTCTTATTTCTGAATTTTGCTTTGGACAAGCTGAATTAAGGAGCGGTGTTGGATCTGTCCTGGAGCTGTGTGGTCACCGTGTCCTCCCTGGGACAGCCGGGGTTTGCAGGAAAAGCTGAAGCGGTTCAGCAGCTCTGCCCTTGAGCTCGGCAGGTGAGAAGCAGCGGTGTCCAAGTAACCACTTTGCCCAGCTTGGTTTAAAAATACCAGAATGTCGCTGTGTCACTGCTGTCCCCGATGCCCTGGGGAGCACGTGGTGGTTTTTTACCTTGGATCTCAGCCTGCAAATGCTGCCATGATGATTTTTTGCTTTTCTTTTAGATTCCTTTTATACACTTTTTTATAGAGCTTTATATATTCCTTGTGCTTTTAGCTTACATAGTTATAATTCTTTAAGTTCGATAACTCCCCTTAGACCCAGTATTTTGTTAAGTTTAGAGATTAAACATTCTAAAAGCCCAAAGAAACCAAGGTCCTCTCCAGAACTCATTCTGTAAACAAAGCCAGGCCCAGCCAGGGGGAAGGTTCCTCGCTGAGGGGTCTCACCCGAGTCCCTCATTGGGGAATCTTTGATAGATGTGCTAATTTTTAGAAGGCATATAATTGTATACTCATCACATCGTGAGTGGCCATTTCTTCGGGGTGCATTTCAGTGTGCATTTCATCACATCTGAGGATCTTTCAATAAATACCGAGGTAAAAACCCTTTTTCCCTCCTAACTGTGTGCAGCTCTCTTAATTTTAAGACCAGGAAAAGGCATCACAACAATCACCTGCTCAAGACCATGAGGTGCTGAGGGCAGGCAAGGGACCCAAGAGTTGCCTGTGGGAAGTTCAAGACCCTCAAGCAGAGACAACCTTTTATTAAATGTATTTAATGTTGTCGGATTAGGGGGAAAGCTGCCTTTTAAAAAATGATTATTAAAAGTTTTTGGGGGTGGTGCACAACATGTCACACTCTGACTTCCGACAAATTAAAGACGAGCAGAAACACCAAACTGACAATGAGTCACCCAAAAAATTCCAACAAATTAAAGATTCCAGCAGCAGAAACACTAAACTGAAGTTCTGGAGGTTCAGCCCTTCTCCTGGGTTTGTTCTTCAGTGATCTCTTCCCCCAGCCAGAAGTTGTTCTCCACTTGATTTGAGGGATTACAAACATTCCTCCTGCCCAGGTCCATCCCAGCTGCCCCTGGGGAGCCTCATTTCCTGGGTGAGGCTCTAGATCCAAGGCAGGCTCTCAGTGGGCTCCTTCATTTTTAAATGGAGTTTCTGCTCAGAGGTTAAATCATTCCAGCTCTGATCCTCCTTAAAAGTGGTGATTAATCCCCTCACATGCAGCAGGATCATGTACAAAAAGCCACCAACGTGGCCTTGGCCATTTTTCCCCCGCAGGAATGAGAGCTATTCATAACCCAGCAGCCCTTAAAGATTCCAGTTCCCGTGGAGGAGACAGCATTGTTCATAAAAACAATTCAGAGGTGCTCTGCCCCCCGGTTTCTGGTGGGGAAAATTGTTGGCTTAAAACTTCAGACTACATTCAGCAGCAATCCATCACCTCCCAAAGCGTTTGGAAGCTCGGGTTACTCAAAATTCAGGCTGGGAATCCTCAGTAGGAAAGGAGGGACCTGGGGCAGCGTGAAATATTGCCAGGGAAATTCTCTCTAACCTGCTTGCATTTCATGCCCTGCTCTTTGCTGAGAGGGGAGGGAAAAGGAACGAAATCTAAACTCTTTTTTCTGTTCCAGTCCAAGGAGGAGCAGCAGGAGCGTGGGGATGTGGGGACCTGCAGTGCCGCTCCGTCCCTGGGGCGCTGGAGTGTCCCTGGTGCCTGCAGAGGGGTTGTGGTCCTGCAGGAAGGACCAGATGGCCTCCACGTCACCACTGAGAAGGGATTTTGAGGAGGAAAAGTTTTTTCTTCCCAACTGTCTGGGAAAATCCCATTTCTGACTCTGCCTTTAGGGCCTCTGCTGAGGGACAACCCTGACACGCTCAGGACTTCGAGGCTCGTTAGCCAAGTGCTTAATTACCAGCCCTGTCCAGGGGCTTTCCCAGCCTGCTCGTGCCTGCCCAGGGCCCCTCAGTTTGTGCCCAGGTTCCTGATGCTCTTCAGGACATTTGCAGAGGCTCATTTGCCCACATGGGAAGAGGGATGTGGGCAGGAGGAGGCCACATCCTAAAACTGTGTCCCCAAGGAATTTTCTCCCTTCCCTTGTTGGTGAAAGAGGGTGTTTCATCCTGAGGGTACCTCAGCCCAGCTGTTGGATTTACCTGAACTGCTCCTGTTGGATTTTCTGAGCCGCTCCTGAGCGCTCTTCCCTTCCCACTGATCTTAGAGGGATCCTGGATGATCTCTCCTTCAGGGAGCTGAGGTGGAGTGAATCCAACGGCAAAACCTTTGAGGAGGAGCAGTAGCAGAGTCCTGGGAGGGACAGGAGGGATCTCAGCTGGCTTCCAAGTAAATTTTTCTGTGCTTGGAATTTCCTGGATCGTGATCCTGCTCACAAATGGGGAGCTGAGCAGCAGACCCGCTCCCAGTACAGAACTCTCTGTCCCAAAAGGTAATTTTATAATTTTTCCTTTTTTATATAACTTTTCTTTCTTCTTAAAACCATTCCTGACCAAGCTCTTCTCTCTTGGCTGTTCCTGCTGAGGGCTATCAAAGTGCAGATCATCTTCCAGCCTGGAATTAAACTTTCCAGACCCTAAAGCCCACGAGTAGCACCATCACCCTCTGCTTCCAGAGATCCTGACCCAGATCCTCAGCTGTGCTTTGTGCCACTGAAATCAGAGGAATTTTGTGCCTCGATCCCTCTGTTATGGGGATCAGACCAATTCCTGCTGCAGTTCAGGGGCATCTTGGAGTTTTGCTGTGACAGACTGGGCAGAGCCTGGTGCTGGAGGAGAAGGGGTTTGGTGAAGGACACTCAAAGCCTTGCAGGTAGAATTTTGCTGCTGGAAAACTTCCCTGGGGTTTGGAGTGTGGCTGGTGGCCGTGGGCAGGGAAAGAAAGTGCCTGAACTCCCCTCACCACATCAGGAATTACCCTGTGGCCACTTCTGGGGCCGGTCTGGGTGTGGATGTGATGTCTGGCTGATCCTATAATGTGTTTAAGACCTGTTTCCAATCTCTCCTTCACTGGTTTCCAGTGGCTTCCTCCCCCTGATCTTTGCAGGGAGCTGCTGGAGGTTTGGGAACCTGACTGTGGGATGGAGTCGAAGCCTTGCGCTTTCCCCGTGTTATCATTCCAGCCGGTGTGTTCTTTACCAAGGCCATAAAAACACCTGTTTCAGCACCAAAAAAATCCATCTGGGTCATGCCACACACTCATTCCCAAGGGCAACCACGGTCCCCAGCCTGGGAAGCTGGAGCAGAGAGATTTCCAACCCAAACCCTGAGCACAGACGTCTCTTAAATATGCCTGGTGTGGGGTTCCAGGTGCTAAATACGCCTGGCCTGTGGTTTCAGGTGTTAAATACACCTGGTCCCCGGTTCCAGGTATGAAATACACCTTGTCTGGGGTTCCAGGTGTTAAATACACCTGTTCTGTGTTTTCAGGTGTTAAATACGCCTTGTCTGGGGTTCCAGGTATGAAATACCCCTGGCCTGTGGTTTCAAGTGTTAAATACCCCTGGCCTGTGGTTTCAGGTGTTAAATACACCTGGTCCATGGTTTCAGGTGTTAAATACGCCTTGTCTGGGGTTCCAGGTATGAAATACCCCTGGCCTGTGGTTTCAGGTGTTAAATACACCTGGTCCGTGGTTCCAGGCACCCGTCAGTGCAGTGGCTTTGTCCCCACATCCCGGGAAATCTCCCTTTAAGGCAGGCTCGGAGAGAAGCCAAATTGCTGAAGAAGGAAACACAAAAGATTGCTGCTACTTCACATAAATTTACGTCACCGACGCCGTTCCAGGCTCCGGGGAGGTCCCTTCGGCTGCAGTTTCATGTTAATTCGCTGCAGTTACAGCCACCTAAGGGCGTGTGAATGCCAAGCCTTTCACTCCTTAACGAGAATTTTTAGCAGCTGTTATTGATCGGGGAGGCTGGGGAGGTGTGTGCTCTGCAGCACTCACACGGTGTCAGTGGGTCTAGAAACAAATCTCATCCCATCTGGGTCTAAAACTTAACCTGGAAGTTGACAGAATCACAGAAGGGTTGGGGTTGGAAGGATCATCTTCACCTTCGAGATCATCTCGTTCCCTCAGGAGCTCCAGAGGGTCTGCTCACCTTGACAAACCAGATTCTCGCTGGGAGAGGATCCTCTGTGGAGAGGCCGCTGCAAAAACCATCCAAATCTACCCCTCCTCCCAGCTCTTTTCCCACCACAGACTGGTGGAAATGTGAAATGAAGATGAGCAAGGCCCTTTTCCAGACACATTCCTGCTCTGTTATCCCACAGCTGGGAACTTTCCTGCTTTGAGGCACCTTGGATCGGGCCCTCGTGCAGCTGCTGAGGTGGCAGGAGACCTCTTTATCCAGGGGAACTTCTGATTTGGTGTTTGTCCTTGGTATAGTTACTCCAAACCCGTTTGTTTTGAGGGAAGATCTCTCAGCAGCCCAGAGCTGCTGTGGTCACGGCAGGCTCCTGAGAAATGTCGGAGACGCAGGGAAAGAAAACATCAGGATAATTTTATTTCATGGTTGTACCACCCCCTCTTCATCACCGACAGCTGGAAGCCCTTGAGTCAGTGCCTCTTCTTCCTCTAGCCCCACTCCATCCCTTCCAACGCACACTCTGGAGGGGTTTAAATGCTCCTCTTCCAGCAGTGAGTCATTTATCTCCGTGTGCCTCCAGACCCTGAGCTCGAAAAAACCCAGGTAAGGATGCACAGAGACGGATTTCAGACTTCTCTGCACAAAAATAACGTCAAATAACATCCCTTTGCCCTTAGTGAGGACCTGGTGTGGTTTTCCAAATGCCCCTGGATCCCTGAGGTGTCCAGGACCGGGCTGGACGGGGCTTGGAGCAGCCTGGGACAGTGGGAGGTGTCCCTGCACATGGCAGGGGTGGCACTGGATGGGCTTTAAGGTCCCTTCCAACCCAAACCATTCCAGAATTCCATGAATGAGATTTGAACCATTGTTTTGTCCCCACGGTCCGTTCTGCAGCAGATGGAGCCAACTCCTTGCTCTGCTCTGGAATCTTCCTCACCTCCCTCCTCTCTCCGCCGGGAGATGCTGACACTGTTGGATCCCCGTCCCTGCAGCCCCCCGGAATTCCCAACACCCCTGCATGGCTCTGCACCCATCCCTGCTGTCCCAGAATGGGCTGCCAGCTCCTCTTTCCTGGGATCAGCCTCCCACCCTGCTGCAGCCCGAGCCAGGTGATCGATCAATGATCTGTGGCAGAAAGCTGGACCGTAAACCTGAGTTATGGGGTGGATCATGGAGCAGGGGATTGAAGGGGCCGTCACTTGGGGCATCGCAGAGGTTTATGTCTGGTGATATCTCGTGGACTAAAAATCAAACCTGACACAACATCCTGAATTATCCTCTGACGGGGAAGAGGGTTCCTGGCTGGCTGCCGTTGTGCAGCGACGTCCACATTGTTATTGTTGGCCGTAATTAATTCCCTTGCTGGCAGGCTGAGCATGGAATTTGCTTCTGGATACCTGACCCCTCTTTTGCCTCAAGCAACGGGATCGAGGCATGCAGACGAGGATGTTTCCAACACGGGCAGGGAATTATTTCTTCGGGGCTGTTAATTCAAACCCTCTCGCCAGGATTAAACAGCAACAACAAAAGTTTTCGTTCAGCTCTTTGTAATGGGAAGGAAGGAACAAAAGCAGCGTTTCTTACACCCCCACAAGTTGTTTATTGGATTAGATCGATGCTTCTGGGGACAACCTGTTTGCAAACCGGCCCCTCGTCTTGCTAAACATCTTCATTAATTAACTCCATCTGGCTCGCCTGCCTTTAGATAGAAAAGATCCCTTGCTTTGATCATTTGCTGTTTACATCTTTCTTGCCGTTTGGTAAAACACACAATAAATACTGTGTGGCACAAAACAAACAAAAAGACCGCCCTGAAACGTGCTGAAAAGCTGTCAAACACCAACAAAATGTGCATCCTGATCCAGCTCGGTTCCCCTCGAGGACAACGGAGCCTAAAACCACATCCATGGTTCAAGGCGGGGTTTGCCACCTCCAAGTGTTTCTCCAGCACCTCCAAGAGATGACGGTACAGCCCCAAACTCCTTTCCTGCAGAGCTGCTCTTGCAAACACTTGGGAGCAGCTGCTTGAGGTGGTGGAGGAGAGGGAGACTCTGGTGGTGGGGTCTGGGTGTCTCATCCATCCTCCATCCTTCCTCCACCACCTTCCTGGCAGGCAGAACGGGATTTGCACAGCTCCCTGTGAGCAACCCGTGAGTTTGGGGTGTTGTTCTGTGCCCAGGACAGCGCTGGCTCGAGCATGGGGTGGGCAGAAGGGACCAGGGCTCTTCAGAAGGGCCCCACGATGGGCAGACGCCTGAGGGCAGCTGCTGCAGGATGCGATGCCAAGCAGAGGATTTTTATGGAGTATTTTCCCTGTCCTGCTCTCCTGGTTTTGTGTCCGGGAGCAGATTCTCCGTGGTGGGTGACTCCGGAGGATGGGACCAAAGGGAGTTTCCTCCTGACCCTTTATCAGCAGGCAGCACCCTCGCCTGGCCCCGTTCCCCCTCCTGCCTCCCGGGATGTCCTTGCAGGCTCCTCAGGGGCTGCCCAACCCTGCCGGGTGGTGCCAGGGCTGAGGCAGGGATCAGGTTGCCACTGCCCATGGCTGAGACCTGCACACTGACCCTGTCCTGCTCTGAGGGCCGGGGACTCCCCTCCTCTGCTTCCCCTGCCCCATTCCCTCCCCTGGTGCTCTCCCAGGGCTCTGTGGCCACCCCAGACCAGGAGCATCCCTGGGATGCTGGGGAAGGGGTTTCCATGGTGACAGCACATGGAAAATCTCTCAGCATGTTCTTTTCCACAGTCTTTTCCCCAGCTTGGATGGCAGGAGGGGATGGGGGAGCCAGGATCCCCTCCAGGCTCCCCACACACCCCACACCTGCCCCATCCAGCTGTGAGGGCTCCTGCCCCAGCCGTTCCCCCCCAGAGATGGGAAGGGGCCTCCTCTTTCTTCCCAACCCTAAAGGTAAAATGTGAAAACGTCAGGCACTGGGATTTGGGGTACAGGGGTGGGGAGGGATTGGTTACAGCTGTCCCAAAACTCTCCTGAGGGTGAGTGAGGCTTTTCCCTCGGCCGGGAGCTGTGCAGCCACCGGCTGATCTCAGGGCAGGAGGGTGGCACTCAAGGGCCACGCTGTTCCCAGCCTTTAGACCTCCTGGGGAACAGCCTGGGGGCTGTTTTTTCCATACAGAATTCCTCCCTCAACCCTCCCTGCCCCCTTCTCTGTTTGAACCACTTCCACCCTTGGAGTGTGAGGAAGACTCTGAGGGTGCAGGAGAGCCCAGGGCTGTTTGTCCACCCCAAACACAGCGTGACAGAGATCACTCAGCATGGCCTAGCTGTGTCCTCATGCTTAAATCTCCTCATCTTCAAGAACAGGGTGACCAAACCCAGCCTATGTTTTGGGAAGACCAGGCTGGATGGGGCTCTTAATCAGCCTGGGGTAGTGGAAGGTGTGTTGGAACAAGATGCTTCCCACCCAAACCACCCCACGATTCAGAGCCCTTTGGCCCAGGTAAGACCTCCAAGCTCTGCCCAGTGGCTGGGAGGCTGCTCAGGGTGGTCTGAGGCTGTGGCAGAGCTGCCAGAGCTTACAAGGATGTGTAACCATAAGCTGGATTTGCTCTGTGCCTTGCCCTTGTCTGGTTTGCTGTAATAGCTGGAGCTGAGCCTGCCTGCTCCTGGCAGGGCAGCGCTGGGGGCGGTGGGGAATGGCAGCAGGCGTGGGATTGACCTGGGGACACATCTGTGAGCAGCTGCTGGGCTCTCCCCAGCGGTCACTCCTCGTGTGTGCCCTGATTAGAACGGCAAATGTTTGTTCCGGTCATTTTCTGAGTGTTCCTGAGGGGTGAAAGTGGTTTAAGACTTAAGATATCGACAAGAGCGTGATAGTGGGGGCCTCTGTGATGGAGATAAGGAGCAAAGGAAGGCTGGGGTTTGGGCAATCAGGGGATCAGCACCCAGATTTTGAGGTGGGGGGCAGAATGGGGCGCTCAGGGAGAGTTTTGGGGTAACTGCTGTGCACTGGTTTGATTTGCACTGGTCTGATGTTCAGTTTTTTGCCCTGCACTGGTTTGATTTGCACTGGTTTGATGTTCACTGGTTTGATGTTCACTGGTTTGCCCTGCACTGGTTTGATGTTCACTGGTTTGATGTTCAGTTTTGTGCCCTGCACTGGTTTGATGTTCACTGGTTTGATGTTCAGTTTTGTGCCCTGCACTGGTTTGATCTGCACTGGTCTGATGTTCAGTTTTGTGCCCTGCACTGGTTTTCCTTACTGGCCCTGTGTGGGTGAAAAGGGAATATCAGCAGCCGAGCCTGGGCATGGTGGGGACAGGCTCTGGCTGAACGTCTGTGCGGGAATGGAAGCACAGCCCTGCTTTACAGAGCTCAGAGCTCCCCGCGGTTTCAAACAGCCCAATAAAACAACAAAATCGCCCTTTCTTTGCATCCAGAGCTGTTGTGATTTGCAGTACCGGGACTCTGGGTGCATTTTCTGTGGGAGAAGGAGACCCCTCAGCCCGGGAGGCTGGTGAGGGAGAGCTTTCACAGGGAGATGTCACAGAAGAGGCTTTGGATGTTTTGGATGAAGCCCCCGTGTGCTTCCAGGCAGCTCCAGAAGATCCTTTCCCACCCTGGGGCAGGATGAACTTCACCTCACCCCTTCCTGGCAGATGTTTGGCCACTGCACCAACTCTCATTTTGCCCATTAAAAGGGAATTATTTGGGATCATTGAAGCGTCTCTGGTCACGCTTTTGTGGCTGGCACCACATGGGCTGGCACAAAACCTGCTCCCTAAATCCAAGAGTTTACAGTGTCCTTGATGAGTCCATTTTCCAAACCTTCTGTTTTCACACCAACATTGGTTCAAAAAATCCTGCACTCACACCCTGGGTTGGAGAAACCCAGAAGAAGAGCTGCATCCTGTTTTTGGGAAAAGGGGGTGATTTATGCCCTCTGCAGCAGGGACATTATAGGGGCAGCAGGGATGTTATAGGGGCAGCAGGGATGTTATAGGGGCAGCAGGGATGTTATAGGGACAGCAGGGACATTGTAGGGGCAGCAGGGATGTTATAGGGGCAGCAGGGA
>VXBT01008030.1:16403-71234 GCA_013400235.1 Oriolus oriolus | reverse complement strand
AGGTTATAGGGGCAGCAGGGAGGTTATAGGGGCAGCAGGGAGCCAGTGATTCCCATAAAGTGTCTCCTGATCCTTGTAGGGAACACAGGAATACCCAGGGGCTGCCTTCAAGTTTTCCCTTTTGCTGGATCCCACTGGAATTCGAAAGGCTCCTGCTCCAGCCCTGTGAGCTTGGGGAATGACCTGAAAGTGATGCAAGGATTAGAAATGAGTTTGTGGTTCCAAACCTGAGTTTAACCCTGTTTGACTCCTCCCAGTCCCTTGTGTGACCCTGGTGAGCCTTGGGAATGCTCAGCAGCGGGTTTCTTACGGATTTCAGTGGGTCTCTGCATTGGTGCTTCTGCCCAAGATTCAAACCTGCTGGTCTGGGAGCTGCAGGCTGGTCCTGGTGCTTTTCTCTCCAAATCTGCTTAAAGGGAGTGGAGTTGGATGGGATATTGGGAAGAAATTCTCCCCTAGCACAGGTTTCCCAGAGAAACTGTGGATGTCCCATCCCTGGAAGTGTCCAAGGCCAGGTTGGATGGGGCTTGGAGCAGCCTGGGATGGTGGAAGGTGTCCCTGCCCATGGCAGGGGTGGCACTGGATGATCTTTAAGATTCCTTCCAACCCAAACCATTCCACGATTCCGGGATAAATCCAAATGTGCACTTCTGCATTTTTCTGGGCAAAGTCAGGTCACAGCCGTGACAAAGGAGGAGCAGGTTGGAAGTGCCCACCAGGGCATTCAGACAGACTGAATCTCTGCAGGACTCTGCCAGAGTCAAATGACTTCTGCCAGGTGGGAAAGTCTCCCCAAAGGACTCCCACTATTAAGAACCTCCTCATTAAATCTGATTTTTATAAATTTGTTCCCTGTTTTTAGGCTCTTTGAAATGCTTAGAGCAGTCTGACAGCCATGATCTTAATAATCTTAATAAACTGGTGCAGCTGTTGTTTCTTAGGGTGGATTGTTTGGAATTTCCAGTAGGAAGAGGATGGCTGAGCCTGGGAGGAGGAGCAGGCTGTACAAGGTCGTGGTGTTTCGGACATCAGTGCGGAGAAGGCACCTTCCCCCTCTGGTATTGCCAAAGTGCCCAGTGTCAGATAAAAGTGACCAACCAAGCTGTCTGGAATCCAGCTGAGGCTTCATTTGTATGCCCAGGGCCCCCCAAACGATGCTAATCGCTGACAGGGAAGAAGAATCAATGCTCCACAGCGTTTAATAAACTCGAGGCCGTGCCTTCCGTCACACGTGGGCTGCAGTGAGCTCCATCTCCTTAATGAAGTGGGGGCACAGAGAGGGACTGGAGGGCCCTGGGAGCCTCCTCCTTTTCCAGAGCTAAAAAACCAGTGAGGATCTGTGTTTGTGGTCTGGCTTCTTATCCCTTTCCTGCTCCATGTACGGAATCCTGGAATGGTTTGGGTTGGGAGGGACTTTAAAATTCATCCAGTGCCACCCCTGCCATGGGCAGGGACACCTTCCACTGCCCCAGGCTGCTCCAAGCCCCATCCAGCCTGGTCTTGGGCACTTCCAGGGATCCAGGGGCAGCCACAGCTTCTCTGGGAATTCTATCCCAGTCCCTCCCCACCCTCACAGCCAGGAATTCCTCCCCAATATCTTTCCCAACCCTAATTTAGTCTTCCTCTCCAAAGCTCAGCCATAGGGTAGGATTTATCCCCTCAGTGTCCCTTCCTTAAAGTGGGGCTAAATCCACCCTTTTAAGGAAACATGTGTGCATCCCAGGGACGATGCTGAAGGTGACTGGGAATTATTTTCCTCCTAGGGAAGGAAGAGGGACCTCACATCCTGTGCCTGCCCATCCCAGCCTGCATGAATCCCGCTGCTCCATCGCTCCAAAGCTCTGCCAGCGCTCGGACTCGAGTGGACGTGTGTGAGAGTGTGATGGATGTGCTGATTTTCCCTTTCTTTCGGCAGCTCAAACACTTTGCATTGATTTGCGTCCTCGTTTGGGTGCTGGGTGAGCGGCTGGGCCGGGAAGCAGCTCTGCCTGTCGTCCATCAAACCCTCCCAGTGCTTTGTCTTCATTCCCACTTGGCTGCTCCCTCTCGGAATTGCGGCTGGGCCCCTGCCAGGCCGTGCTGGGGCTGCTGCCGGGAACACTTCACCACAGGCTCGTGAAAAAAGGGACAGAAAAATGGCATCCAGGAGGTGAAACCCAGCCCTGTGCTCACTGTGCTGAGTGCTGAGCTCAGCTTTCCATCTGTGGGGCTGGGAATGCTCTTCTCCCACGGAGAGGGGTGGGTGAGGTGCCTGGAGGGTGTGGGTGATGCCTCTCTGGATGGAGCCTTTGCATCCTGGACATGGTGAGGTTGAGCTCTTCCCTCTTCAGTTCTCTGTGTTGCTGCAGATTGTGCTCCCTGATTGTCCCTACTGCATCAAACATGGGACAAAAGCAGGGGGAGCATCATTTTTTGTGCCTCTGAGGGAATTTGTTTGGGAGACCATCCCATCCTCAGCTCCCTGCTGATCCCTGGTCTTTGCTGGATACAGCGGTTCTCTCTCATGAGATCAGTTTTCAGTTTTAATTCATTCACAAAAAAGCTGCACAAGGAGAGCCTGGAGCACTTGGGGCTCACTGGATGCTGGATTTTCTCTGTCCCAGAGCAGCCTGGCAGGAGCAGGAGGCTCAGCCCCACCTCAGGCCGATGGTCACAGAATCATGGAATTGTTTGGGTTGGAAAAGACCCAGAGGATCACCCTGGATCCAGCCCAGAGGGGTTTGTACAGAGGCACCCACTGGTCCCAGTGCTGGTGGCCATGGCAGGAGAGCCAGGAGCTGAATTATCCAGGGAATCTCCTCCTCCTTCCCCCTCTGAGGAGCACTCAGGCTCTCCCTGCTCACAGAACTGTGTTGCTCCAGAGACGGAAAACATTTGCTGTAAAACCCTGGACACGTGGAAAGTTTCTCCACGGAGAAATACCCCCAAAACCCCCCTGCTAGGAGGCACTAAGGTAACCCTGCCCCAGCCAGGCCGTGACATCCCTTCCTTGGTCACCAGCCAGTCCAAACCCTGCCCTTAAAAACACCTGCCAAGAGATGGTGTGGATTTATGCAGCACTAACACCACCAATTCCCGGGAAAATCAATTCCACGGGGTGCTGGGATGTTGGAAGACCTTCTCAGGCGGCAGCTGGAACATCCTGGGCTCTCTGCCTTGGGTGGGTGATGTGACACTGGGGCACATCTGTCCACGCTGGCAAGGCCATAACCAGTCAGAGCTAAACGAGGAGTCAGATTCGTGACCTGGGGTGCTGAGTCACTGGAGGCAGAACCAATCCTTCCGCTGTAAAGGTAATTTTGAGGCAGCTCTTTCCCTCCTGCCACCGGGGGAGGTTTATCAGGGGTGTGGATTGGGCTTTATTCATTACACAGCAGTGGTGGGAAATGGAGAAGTCAAGGGAAAGCCCCCACAGCAAGAAACTTGCAGGGAAAACCCGCAGGGGTCTGCCCTGACCCTGGGGGACTCTGACCCTTGGGGGTGGGAGGTGAAGGGTCCCAGTTTGGCTGTATTGAAACTTCCCCTCGGTCAGGGTGTGGGTTTTACTTGCTTTGCTTGAAGTGCTGTTGTTTGCTAGGATTTTTTTTTTGACTCCTTTGATGGTTGAGGGGTTTTCCAGATTAAAATCTTCCCCATTTCTTTTTTTCTTTTTTTTTTTTGCTTTTGCTTTCAAGGGATGCACTGGAAGCTTTGAAGGGTTTGGGAGTTACATAACAGCATTTGATTTTATTTTTACAGCGAGGGGCTAAGCTCTTTAAAGCCTCCACGAGCTTAAAAGACACATCTTCCAGCATCCTTGTGAGCTTTCCATGCCACCCAGCCCCAGGCTATCCTGGATTTTACCCCAACAGCCGCGTTTGCAGCCTGGGATGTGCAGGGAACAGCGTCTCCTGTGCACAGACAGCCCCTTTCCTCACCCCATGGATTCGGGATCTGGGCTTCCCTGTGCTCGCCCATCAGCTCCACGTAGCTTAGCAACAGTCAAACCCATGTTTGCCAACACCTACACTCCACAGAGACCGGGAATTTCAGCATCCCATCGACTGTGGGGATGCTCCAGTCGGTGCTGAGCTGCCCTGGCTGTGGGTGTTCCCCTGGAAATTCCGGGGACTGGAGCCAGCAGAGCAAATTCCAGCCTTTCCACCCCAAATACGCAGTTCTGGGGACAGCCAGGCTGGCAGCCACAGGTGGGTGTGCAGGTGGTTGCTGATCCTGCAGGACGTGCAGGGAAATCCCGGATTCAGCTCCCTGGGATATCAGGGAGGGTTTTTCCAGCACAAAGAGAAATTAAAAAAAAAACCAAACCACAACCCAGAGCCCTGAAGGGGACCAAGATCTGACCTATTTTTATCTCATGAACTGACTACAGATGAAGACTTGACTCCCCGGAGAAAAGCCACTTCTCCAGGCCAAATGTGACTTGTCACGTGAGGCAGGATGTGGTTTTCCACTTGGATATCCCTCCCTGCCTGAGCGCAGCCGACTCGGTGCTTGCAGAGATGTAAAGATATTTTTAGCTCTGAAATTCAGACCCGGGGCCGAGCTGAGTGGACGTGGACTGGCTTTGCCCAGCTTGAGACTGTCCAGTGTGAGGAATATGTGGGTGGGCGAGCTCAGCACACGGTGCCTGCCTGTGGGGTTGGGCAGAGAGCCATAAAGTGAGGCCATAAATGAATATAAAGTGAGGTTGAATACTTTAGTAAAAGAGGGATGGCATGGAATAAAAAGCAGGACGTGACTTAGAAGCATGGAGTTCCTCTGAGGTAACATCAGGGGCAATCCAGCTCGTGTGTCAGGGTCACATCTCATCCCAGGGCCAGGTGGGAATTGTCCTTTCAGGCCTGGTTTTGCAGCCCTGGTGGGCTTTTTCCCAGCCTTTGGAAGCGCCCTCAGCCCCAGCCTGGTCCAGGAGGGCCCTGCAGATGGAGGGGTTGGAGCTCAGCTCCCTCACTTCCCCCACTGAGCCCTCGGTCATGAGCTGGTTGGGTCTGTCCCCAGATGTTTGGGACCCTGACAGGAGCTGTGGGATCACATCTTTAATTCAGGGACCAGGTTCATCCCCTCACGAGCTGGAGGGAGATCCCTTCATAATAACAACCCTTGAACTTCCATCTTTCCAGCCCTGCTCCATCATCTCTCGTGTCTTGGACCAGGCCTTGCTTTGCCTTCGGCTTTGTGGGGACCTGACATCCTTAAATTTCCCCAGAATTTCCTTTAACCCAGGCAGGATGGGAAAAGCAGCTAAGCCAGAGCAGCAGCCAGCTTATTTCCACCACTGCCTTGCAGCTCAACCTCTCCTCCTCCTCCTCCTTCTGTCCCACCTGTAAATCCATCCCGAATCTGCTGCCTCCCTACACCTGGGGCACTTTGGTGCTGCTGGGAATTTTCAGCAACAAGGGATTGAGAGAGTGGCTCCATCAGAGCTTCATCTGGGCTTAAATTTCTGTGAGCTGTTTTATCCTGTGACCCCTAATAATCGCCCTGATGACACGGGAGAAAAGGAACAGCGATGAGCTGCTGAGCTTGAACCATCTTTGAGAGTTTTTGGAGATCCCTGAGGAAGAAGAGGCTGAGCCAGGAGGAATTTGGATTTCTTTTTTCTGCTTTGCCTATTTACGAAGCCTTTTGTTTTCTTTAAAAGTGAACGAAAAGTACCCACGTGCACCTCAAGCACTGAAGTGCTCTGCTCCAGGAAATGACAAAAAATATTCATTACTTGCCTGGGTACCTGAGTTTTTTAAGCTCACAGGGAGTTCGTGGGCACGTAGCAAAGCAAAAATAGCACAATGGAGTGGGAAGGGTAAGGATGAAGGGGCAGGCAGGGAGGAGGGCGTGGCTGGCTTTCATCTCTTTCAGCTGGGTCTCATCAGGGTGCTTTGGTCAACCAGAAATCGCCCAGTGTGGCTTGAAGGGACTCCATCCTTTAAAAACCAGGTCCCCTGGGCAAGCTGGTGTGACTTTTGGGAGGGTTTTCTGCCACAGCAGACCCCTCTTGCAGCCCACAGCACTCCTGCTGTCCATCCTCTTTAATGTGCCCCTCACTGCTGTTCTGTGGATGCGACAAAATCCGCTCTGATTCCGGAGCAGGAGCTTGGAATAAATCAGGATAAAACATGTCTGAATACAGCTGTGTAGAGGCTGCTCGGAGTGGAGGGGCCACAGCTTTAATTTTGTGTGTTTTGGGGTGTTTGGTGCTCCTGAGCATTGTTCTTTCTGTAAAACACAGCCCGAGGCCCAAGGACATTTCTTTAATCACTTTATCCCGTCGCAGGTGAGATATTTGTTGTTAATTCTTCGTCCCATTTGTGCCTCTCCGCACTCAGATTAACTCTTTGGTGGGACATTAAGAAATCACCAATAAAACAAAAAATTCTGGAATGGGAGGGGTTTTCTGACTGGGGGCAGTTCCTGGCTGAGCTCTGGAGTCAGGAGAGGCAGGATTTGAATGTCAGTTATTGGCAGCACTTCCTAAAGTGCACAGCAGTTTGGCAAACCCTGGAGTTAGTGATCACTGGGTATATAAAAACTGTATTTCATAGATTATTCCCCTGTTTAATCTTTTTTATTCCTTTTTTTCCTTCGCTTACCAGTTTTTCCAAGCTTCAGGTTCGCAGGAATGGAGAATAAGGTTGGAATAAACAAAATAAACAGGTCAAGATGAGACACCTTAGGTGGTTAGTGGAGATTGGATCTTCTGTACCTGCACCTTAAACTGAGCGTGGATGAAAAAATAATCCAAACTCAACCCCAAAATCTTTAATCACCTTCTTTTTTTTTTCTTTTTCCTTTTTTTTTTTCTTTTAATAAATGGGATATCAGACTGTGACCATGAGCAAGACAAAAAGCAGAATGTGGGAAGACAGCATGGAAATTACTAATTGCCCTCCAGGAAAATTATCCATCAGGAACATGCCCAGCGATGGGTGGATGGCAATTCTTGAGTGATTTTAGCTTTGGATGCTGCACACAAAGTTCCTGCTGAAAGTTTCACCCAAACCTTCCTGTGGAAAGTGTTTGTTTAGAAATATTGGCATTTTGTGGTGAATAACAATGTCAGGGAAAAAGTCCTGCTGGAATATTTGCCATGCATTCCCCCGAGCCTGTGCATTAATCCAGGTACCATGTTCATTTTTATCAGGTTTATTCTTCCCTAGAGGCTGAGCCAAAGAGCTTCCAATTTACCCAGGTCATTAGTGATTTATATGATAATTGGATCTAAGTTGATTTTAACTATTTGCTTTAAATCTCCTGGGATTTGTATTCTTGGACGCTTTAATGCCACTGGAAATTTCACTGATTAAGCAAAGACAAGTATATGTACTTAATTAGTCCTGAAACCAATTAGTCCTTTGTCAGTCAAATTAATCTTGTATCTGGACTTTAAATGAGTTCTAAGAATTTTGGGGGTTGACCTTTGTGGGCTTGAGGGTGGAGTTCAGCGCATTCCCCCGGGATGCTCGGCTTTGTCCTCCTTTGTTTTTCCCGCCATGGAATGTCTGAAATGCAGTCGTGGGTGATCATTGAAACGGAAAAATGGACATGGGAATGGTGATGGAGCTGATCTCTCGAGGATGGAAGGCAATAAGAACATTGAAGTGCTCTGTTGGGTCTTCCTGCCCTCGTGGCAATGCCCAGGAGGGTCTTTGTAGGGCCAGGACAGACCACCAGGATCCATGGGTTGCCCGGGGTTGTCTGACTGAAGCCTGGGTGTAGGAGATGTGATCTTCTTCCCATGCACAGTGCAAGTTCATACCTTCTCCCAGTTTGATTCATTAGGGTTTGGATGGATATCCCAGAATCACAGAAAGCGGAAGGCTGGGAGGCACCACTGGAGGTCACCCAGTCCCACCCCTCCCTGCTCCAGCAGCTACTCAGGATTGTGTCCAGACAACTTTTGAATATCTCCAGGGAAGGAGACTCCACAGCTTTCTCTGGGGAGCGTGTTCCCAGATCCCTCCCATCCCTGCAGGACCTCCTGAGGATGGTGATGACCCACCAGCGTTTCTGCTCTTTGACTGCGGGACCCGCAAGGACTCTGGCACGGTGGGCATCACCCCCCCCGCTAATTAAACACTGCTTTTTCCCTCAGTTTTGTGGGATCTGGTTTTGCCCACAACAAGTCTTTGGATGTAGGACCCAAACTCTCCGAGAATGGGGCCTGGGGACCCAGAGGCTGAGTCTGACACTTGAGAAATGCCAAATTTTGGTGCTTTTCCAGGTCTGAGGTGTGTAGGAGCAATAGAGGGGCATCAGTAAGTCCAACATCCCCACAGATGAGGAGGAAGGGGCAGATGTGGGGTCTGGATTTATCCTGCCCGGAGGAGGAGGAAGCTGTGCTGGGGAGGGCTGGGATGTGGTGGTGGAAAAGGTCTGGGAGATGAAGAAGGTGTGGCAGTAAATCTGCACAGTTCCTCTTGTTTCCTCGCAGTCCCCGGCCACATGAGATTCTGGAATGTCCAGAACTGGGGTTTAGGCTCAAGTGCAACACTTGTCCAGCCAAATTTATCCTCCACCCTTTGATCCTCCTACGAGCACTTCCAGCAAATTTCCACTGCAGCAGGGAACGACCCCTGGGAATGGATAGAGGAGGTCATTCTGCCAAGGGTCAGGGAGGAAGTCTGAGATGGAGCCAAGAATAGAGCCCTGCTCCGTTCAGCTCCCTCTCCTGTCCTTCTCCCCAGCAAGACAAACAGCTGGACACATCCAATCTGCTGGGATCAGGAGCTGAGCCAAAGGTCAGAGCTCGGGCACAAAGATGATTCTGTCTGCAAGGCTCTGATGTGGGCTGAGGCTGAGGGTCAAAGCTAGCTCAGATACAGATGGGTCTGGGGGTGGGAGGCTGAGGCAGAGCAATGATTATCTGGGAAAAGAAACTTGGAGAGAGAGGAGTGTGAAGGGCTGAGTGGGTGGAGACTGGGCCAGGTGCAGCTCTGTCCATGGGGCAGCTCATCCCAGTGCTGTGGTCACCAGGAGGAGCCACGCGTGGCTCAGGTCCCCCTTCTGACCCTGACTCTTGGTGTCATCTTGCCCTATCTGAGCAGTGTGGCCGTGCACCTCCACAGCCTGAGCTTTCCTCCCTGTCCATGATCCCACCATGATTCCCACCTTTTTCAGGAGAGGACTTTGCCACGTTGCAGCCTTGTGGTCCAATTGCCCTTGCTGGGCCAGAACTTCCATCCACCCTCTCTTTTCTCGGTGACTGGGGCTCTTTGTCTCGCAAGAGACGTGCAGGACTGTCCCTCTGGCCAGGGAAGGATTTAGAGGGTCCCCTGCAGTTGGGATAATCATTTTTGGAAGGTGAAGGGCACAGCATCCCCATGTAGATCCACCAGAGTGAAAGGCAGACACGGGAAGGAAGCCAAACCCACTCTGGTGGCTTTGAGGCTTTGAGGTTTCACTCAGGCTCCCTCTCTGTAGCATCCCTTTGGTGTTTTTAACCACTGAGGGGCCTTCAAACACTCATGAACTAATGAATGGCCATTCCTATCCTCTGATGACATCCCCACTGTGCAGGACAGGACCTTGCCTTCCTGCCATTCCTGCAGCCTCCCCCGCTCTAACCCCAAATCCTTCTGATTCCATTGTTGTGTCATCCTGTGAACCTGTCAGAGGACAGAATTTGGCTGGTGCTGTCTGGTCAGGGGTTTCTGTAACTAAACAGTGACACCCTCCCCCTTACAATAAACCTTTTGCAAACCCCAGATTAGGAAATTAGGAATTCAGGAAACTCATCCTGCAAACGTTAGCCAGGCTCTCATCCCCTGTCCAGCTGGAGAGGAGCTGTCTGCAGAGAGCTGGGGTTTAATTCACTCCCCAGCCTGGATGGATTGTCTGCCCCCCACTCCAGTTGGAAGCCCTTTTCTAGGATGTCTGAGAGCTGTCATTTATTATCCACAGAAACTATAAGCTGAAATCTATCGCTGCAGCCTCAGTGAAGGGTAATTCCTGCTGGAGCCGGGAGCTGATGCTGTTAAAACGAGACTCTTCCTGCACAAAGCAGCCCTTTAATGACTCTCAAACGCAGCTCAGACAACAACCACACCACTTACACCCTCTCCAAAGATCCGGGCTCTGCTAAGTGGATTAACTGCTTAGGGACCTCTCCCAGCGTGGGGGCCAAGCTCCGACCTTATAATGGACCAATTAAAAGGTCATTGTTGCTTAGGGTCGCAGCTTCCTTGCAGGAAGAGCTTCCACACTCCCCTCTGCCACCCAAGGCCAATATTGACATTTTAATGTGTTAACAATGGAGCAATAAATTCATCCTTTGGATCCCTCTCTGCGTTTTGGAAGGCACCAGAGAGTTAACACCAGAGATGCTTGCAAAGCTGGGAAGCACAGGCAGCAGGAAAACCTTGTTGTCAAGGCTTTGTCGGGAAACTCTTTCCCTGGGGACAGATTCCTTGTCACCCGGTCTGACACTGAGCAGAGCCAGGCTGGGTTCACCCCAGCAGCTCCTGCGCCCACCAAACTGGAGCCAGCCTGGATTTACCAGCCAGAAATGGCATTTCATGTTGGCAGCACAAAGCCATCAGCAATCCTTGCCCACGGAGATTATTCCACCCTGGCCCTGACCCCTCTGTGTGGTGCCCTTCAATCCATGGCTGGATCTTGATGTCCCCTGGCAGGAGAGCCCAAGGCATCCTGCTGTGACCACACCAAGCCACCCAGATTCCTGATTCCAGGGATGCCTCTTTTCCTCCGGGCTGTTTAAGGAAACCCTGCTGAGGATGGGACACGAAACTTTCCCATCTTTGCAGAATCCTCCATCATCCTTTCTCTTTGGTATTACTTTGGCAAGCAGGGGGATGGGTGGGGGGGTTAATTCCTGGCAGAAGCACTGCAATCCCTCTGCTGTCACCTGCCTGTCTGGTCCCTAACCTTGAATGATGCACCCTGGCATCCCCAGGGACTTCCCCTGACTGATTGATCCCTATCTAAGCTGGCAGATGAAGGAGGATATTTACTGCACAGCGGAGAACCCTTCAGAAAGATGCTTTATTGAGGCTGCCCAGAGAACAGGAAATGCAATAAAGCACCGAGAGATGAAAGAAGAGAGGTAAATACACCCTGCTACCTGCTGGGAGAGAGGAAAATACCTGCTCCTACCTGTTGGGAGAGAGGAAAATGCCCCTTCCTGCTTTTCAGGCCAGACCAAGGGCTGGAACAGCCCAGCCTGCCCACTCACACAGGTCATTCTTTGGCAGAAAGGGATGGCTGCTGTTTTCCAGCTGATGTATTGACCCAATAAAAGGTATTATTACATTGCCTATCACCACTGACTGCAGCAGAGTGCTTTGGACAGAGTGACGGCTCCCTTTGGAGATGCTCAGAGCAGGAATCAGTGGGTGTGGATGTATGTCAGCACAGGAGATGCCTCTGTCTGGAGGGAGCAGGGCTCTCCAAAGACATTCAACAGGAACAGCTGCTGTTTTCTGGAGTGCATTTTGGAGAAAGGGGAACAAAGCTTTCTGTTTTACACTGAGGTGCAGAGCAAGTTTAGATCCCAAGGATGGATGTTCACCGCTCCTGTTGGTTTCAGCAAGGCAGCTCTGAGGCTGTTTTTATCAGCAGATTGACTCCTACACATGATGTGGGGTCAGAAATGTGCTCTCTGCCAGCCACAGGCGTGCATTTGTGCGCCCTCACGCACGGGCACAGCCGTGCTGCTGCCCACCCTTCCCTGCACGGCACACTCTTCCTCCACAGCGATGAAGAAATAAGGGGTTTAAGAGTTTCTGGGATTTCTCCCGGGTTTTGCTGTTTGTTTGATCCAGGGGCTCTGTGTGTGAAATGCAGGAGCAGCCCAGACCCCAAAGCAGCTCCTCTCCCTCCCTCAGGCACTCCGAGCACCAGGCAACACCCTCAGCAACCCCACCATTCCTTTTCCCCTGGTCCTGCAGCTCTCAGTGTGGCAGCCCGGCACCGTTTATGGGCTGGGAAGGGATTTCACCGCCTAGAAGGAGATAAAGTTGTGGTTCAGGCCTGTTCTCGGGTGCTGGAGGAGATGGTGATCTCATGGCTGAGATGTGTCACCCACATTGTCCCATCTGCAGGGCTCAGGCCCCTGGGGCTTTCCCATTGCTGGTCAGCCTGGTCACCTCTGTACCGTTGTTACAGGGACCCAAATGTGCCACCAGGCTCCTTGTCACATGGCTCGTTGTCATGATGCCTTTTCCTGGTCTTAAAATGAAGAGAGCTGAACACAGTTAAGAGGGAAAAAGGGTTTTACCTCGGTGTTTATTGAAGGATCCTCAGGTGTGCCGAAATGCACATTGAAATGCACCCCGAAATGCCCCCTGATGAAATGCACCCCCATGATGTGATGTGTGTGCAATTACAGGCCTTGCTAATTAGCACATCTATCAAAGATTGCCCAGGGAGGGACTCCAGCGAGACCCCTCAGCGAGGAACCTTCCCCTGGCTGGGCCTGGCTTTGTTTACAGAATGTGTTCTGGAGAGGCCCTCGGGGTCTGGGGTTTCCAGGATGTTTGGGCTCTTGGCTTAACGGGATATTGGGTCTGAGGGAAGTGATCAAACTTAAAGAATTATAACTGTGTGGGCTAAAAGCACTAAGAGTACGTAAGAGCTACATAAAAGAGCGTATAAAATTGGTATAAGAGAAAAAGCAAAAAATCATCATGGCATCAGTCACATGCCCCATTCCTGGAGCTCCTTACCTGGAATTTGGTCTAAGGAGGCCCCAGCTGTAAGAGCACAGACGTGTTTCTGCTCTCGAGAGGATAATCCTTCCTTCCTCTCCTGCCACAGGGCCCTCGGACAGCTTCAAGGCAAAGCCCAAGGGGATTATCTGGACGTGGCTTTGTTCCCTGCTCTGGAGGTGCAGGGATTACACCGAGGCACCGCGGCTGATTAGTCAGCACCGATTATCTCATTCACAAAAACGCTCCTTTTGAAACTTCAAATGGTGCTCCCGAGCTTTGTGACGCAAGGAGGAGTCACAGGGAGACAGAGAGGGATGCTCAGCAATTCAATCCCGAGCTTTCGTGGCCAAATGCCGTGGAAATGCCACGGTAATTATGAAACTTGCTGCACGTTCCCAGCTGCAAGCCTGGCAAACACCCCTGCGCCTCCCCTTTTTGTTAGGTTTGATTTTTATAAAGGTTTATATTTTATGCATATATTACACACACGCAGGCACACGAACGCTGAAAGCAGTTTTAAATTACAAATGGATTTCCCCTGCCCATAAATCACGGAGGAAATTCGCTGTAACAGCCCCAACCAGCCTTGCCCTCCTCACCGTGGCTGGAGGGAGAAGGCACCCAGGGTGTGCAGCTCCCACTGCTCAGCCAGGGCTCCCTGTCAAGTCACCCTGCCCCGAAAACGTTTGCAGCAGAGGTCAGAGCTGGTGCAGCAGCAGCCCCAGGTAATTCCAGTCGAGTGCTGGCCGTAACCTAGAGGTGAGATAAGGAGGAAAGAGAGAGGAGCTGTCAGGGAGGGAGTGTTAATGGAAGGGTTTCCGCTGTGTGAGCTCTGGATGAAGGCTCCTGGTGGTCTTGAGTTACCTCTAACAAGCCCTCGTGCTGCTGGATATAAAATAAAGTGCCAAGGGCGGGTTACAAACACAGGGGCTGTGCTTGGAGCCGGTGCCCTCCCAACACAGGGTCATGCTGAGGGCTCTGTTCTCCTCCTTCCTCCCTTATTTTCCACTCATCCATTCTCCCCTCATGCTGCCTCTCCAGCTCTGTCTCTCCTTTCCCCATGAGAGCTGGGCAGAGGCAGAGCAGGTCCCACTCCCTCAGTGCTGGTCCCAGGGCTGGGGCACAACACAAGACAGAGAGGAGCCATTCCCTGCCAACCATTCCCTGCCAACCATTCCCTGGCAGCCCCTCATGCAGAATTCCTCTGGTGGAGCCAGCCTCTTGCTTCTCACATCTTCAGCCTGCAGGAGCCCAGATTTTCTTCACCAGTGCCCGTCCATCCATCCATCCATCCATCCATCCATCCATCCATCCATCCATCCATCCATCCATCCATCAGTCCTCCAGCTTTCCCCTCTTAGAAATGAACTATTCCCCTCACCATGAACTATTAGAGGCTTTTTGGGGTTTTCTGCACTGGGACTCTGCCTCCCCTCTCTGTGCATCAAGTATAGAAGGACGGACCGTAGCTGGAACATCGGGATATCCATCGTGCTCCTTTCTGACCATGTCAGGGTGGTTTAGATATTTTTAGGATGTGGCCATGTGATGTATTTCAGCCAATTTTCTGGGATTCTTGGATGCACAGGTTCGTGCATGTTTGCCAGGTGGGCTGAGGACTGTGGAACAGCACTTGCATCACAGTTTTGACGATGACCATCAGAAGGCTCCTTTCATTTGACCTGTTGGTGACTTTCCAGAAGAGCAAAAAGATCTGAGATCTGTTTCCATGCCCATAGATTCATGAGAATTCATGAGGGCAGCTGGGCTCCTCTGGATTCTCAACTAGAAATGAAGGATTCCTAGCCCACCTCCAAGATGCCTGGAAAGGGTTTGGGCTTGAAGGTTTTGCTTTTCTCCTCTTTGCTGCTGTGCTTGATTTCTGTGGTTTTGTTCTTTGCTCTCTGGTTTGACCCAGGCCAACAGCAAGTGGTCAGAGTGGTTGGATGCCAAGAAAAAAAGCTGCTGTCGTGTCACTCTGAGCCAGAACAGTTTGCAAATACTGGGGGAATGTGGGCAGGGAGTCCCTCTCTTCCCTGCAAAATGCACTCAAATTCCCCTGCAGACAGAAGGGGTGAAGTTGATACGAAAGGCAGAGGTGCGAAATAGCAGAATTATGAAGACAGGCTGAAATGAATTCAGCAGGTCTAGAAAAGCTCCCAGCACATGTCAGGGATTGCTGCCAGTGACTCTGTGGTTGCTCTGCAGGAAGAGCAAGGTCCTGGTCAGATCCAGGCTGGTCAGATCCAGGCTGAAAGGCACCAAAGCAGGGATTTTTCCCAGTGAGGAAGCAAGGTGCAAATGCCAGGGAAGAGCTGGGAGGATGCACCGGGGTGGAAATGAGTCACAAGTCAGTTGTGCTTGGGAGGGAGGGTTTGTCAAATGAATGTCCCAGAAAAGCACAGGGTGTTGGGTACCAGGAGCTCAGGGCTGCCTCCACCCCGCTCATGCAGCCAGAAATGAGAGCCATTCTCCTGTGCAGATGTTGTTCTGACAAACAGACAGCTGGATTGGGAGGAGCAGGAGGGACTTGAGAAACTGCAGGTCAGCTTTGGGTTTATCCCAAGCAAGGGATAGAGACATGGACTAGAATTAATGCAGGAAACCCTTAGATATTATTTTGATGGCTGCGTGGAGTAAAACATGGTAGAAACCAAAACGAAACGCAAGGCGTTGTAGAACCTTCATGTGGAATAGAACGAGCCTGCCACCAATTCCAACCCCTCTCACCAGAACTGGGTTTACTGGAGGGGCCCCTCCAACATCTCCTGGCATGGAGTACAACGAGCAGTGCTGGCCACAGCTGAAAGGGGCTGTGGTGAGGGTTTGGTGCTGTGGAAATTCCCCAAGTTTTGCTCTCCAAGCCATCCAGGGATGGCTGCGTGGGCAGTTCCCTGCTCTCAGAGCACACTGTGCCAGTGCCTCATCGCCGTGCTGCATCTTTCTGACAGCAAGTGGATATTAAATATCCCACTACTTTCAAAAAACACCTTGAAGGCTTCATCTTGGCTCGCTTTCCTTGCCAGGATATTTTGTTTTCATAGAGGAAACACCCCCAATCTCCTCTAAAGTATCACTTGGAGCTGGCATTGATCTGAAACTTCTGCCACGCTGTACCCCTAAGGAAGCCATTTCAATAATGACATTTCAGTATCCCTAAGTACTGTAAAGTGTTTTAAAAACCAGCCCTAAGGGTGTGGTTTACCTGAAGGGACCTCATGCCTGCCCCAGCAGGCTAGGGATTCTTGTCTTTCCCTCCTAGTTCCCCAACAATTAAAATTGTCCTGTACTTCTTGTCCATCATGCCCAGCATAATTAAAAAGCAATTTNTAAAATTGTCCTGTTCTTCTTGTCCATCAGGCCCAGCATAATTAAAAAGCAATTTTTGGCTTTTTTTTTTTTTTTTTTTCAGTGTCTTGATGATTTATAGACAATGAGATTTTATCAGTAGAGCACCACATTAAGAAAATGCTTGTTAATTATCTTCTGCTTAATATGATAATTTAGCAAAAAAACAACACCTATTAAGAGCTTCTCATTAGGTGAAACGCTTCTCATTTTTTAACACACAAAGTGTCCAAGTTAATGAGGTTCACCTTCGATTTGTAGCTCGCTCAGAGATTAAAAGCTCCCTCCATTTGTAACTCCTCACACGGCTCCGTTTGTAAAGGCTCCAGTTCCTGACTGTGGCTCTGCCTCTTCAAAGGCGAGGTGACCAACCCCCCTCTCCCCCCATGAAAGCCTTTCCAGCCTCTCCCACACTCTCCTGCTCTTTTCGTGGAGCTGGTGGCACTGAGGTGGAAATTTGACAGGACCAAAGCGAGCCCGCGGTGGCGGGGACAATTCAAGGCCTATTCCGTGTCACCGAGCCCCACCTCTGAGCTCTGTGACATCACCGAGTCCCCTGAAACTGGTGGAGTTCGCCAGTTTTCAGGGAAATCACACTTTGGCTGCATGGGGTGGCATTCCCTCCTTTCATTCTCTGTTGGAGGAGAATCTATTTTGGGGAGTAAATCTGGTGTTTGTGTAGGGGAGTTCTGCCTTAGGGTGGGGACTATTTAGAAGGAGGGGTCTTGCCTTCTGGAAAAGTGGCTCTCTGATGAGATCCCTCCTTGTGAGTGTCATGTTCACAAATACAAACCACGTTCAGGTGCAGCTTCATCCTTTTCTCCCCTTTCTCCTGGATGAGGCCACGTGGCCGTGCCGATGATTTTTCCTGCAAGACCACATGGTTTTCGTGGAAACCTGATCTTTACAGGTGGGGGTAGGAGGCTGCTACTGCTCTTCAGGCAAGTTTTTGAAATTCCAAGGTACACCTTACCCACTTTGTCCAGCTGGAGAATGCTCTAAAATCCCAGTAAATACTCCTAAATACCACCTCAATTTCTTCCTTTCTCATTGCAGGGCTGGTAGTTGAACTTAAGGGCCTTTGTGGGTCCCTTCTAATTTAGCTTATTCTGTGATTTTGGAGTAGATAGCAGATTCCATCTGTGTACCAAAAGCAGCCACCATCCAGCATTTCCATTATAAATGTTTAGGGAAAATAATTGTGACCAAGCTCCCTCAAGTTAAGACTTCCCGTTGCCATGATTTTCCCTCTCACCGTTTCTCCCAAACTTTGCCACCCACCATGAATATTCAGCCCGGCTTTGTACAAACCGAAGGATGAAAAGAAATTCCTCCATCCTCCCCTTTTACACCCTTCCTTTTCATCCCTCAGCCATTCAAGCCTGGCCTCTATCCGAGCAGATCAGCCAGTTTAATTTCATAGCGGCCCGTGGATTAACGATGGTATCGAGCCCGTGAAATGTCTGTGATAATCAGATCGAGAGGGCCCATGTTTATCTCCCTTGGCGAGCAGCAGCTTAGATAAGCTCCACGCTGAAGAGAAGGGCTCTTGCTGGTGTGGTTTTTTTTTTTTTTTTTTTTCACTCTTGCAAACTCATCCTGAAATGCGAGATGCGAGTTGGGTCCTCTCTGTCTTACAGCACGTCACGAGCAATAAAGGCTCGGCAGCCCAAATGAAGAACTTCTTGACAGCTCTGTAAAATATCCTGTCTTCAAATTATGCCTTTGGGGACCCGTCTCCCACCTCGCTGCTGTCAAGAGCCTGGTGAGCGTGGAGCTGCCTGGAAATGAGTCAACAGTTTGAGCGGGCAACTGGAAGGAGTAAAACCAGGCGCGGGCTGTATTTGATTAACGCCGAGGCGATGAGAAGGAATAGGGGAAAAAAGCTTCCTTTTGTCACTGCAGTTAACAAATCTGTCTCTGAACACAGACAGCAGCTGCAGGAAGAGGGCACTTTATGCGCTGCCCTTTTTTAGGACAGATCACTTGAAACACTTTAGTCACGCTGCTTTAATCATCTTCTGCAAAGCCCCAGTAATCAGAGTCTTCTCACGCAAGCCTTGTAAGCGAGCCCCTCCAGGCTGCACAGTCATGTAAATAAATAATTACATCCCAAATTCCGCATTAAAAGGACATTAAGGCTACAAAGACGAGCGCTCAGAAGTTGGGAAAGGGCAGGATGCTGGTGGCCGGTGCCCACGTGGGGACAGGCGTTAGGAGAAGAGCTCTAATTGCACGAGGGTAAAGGATGGGAGGATGTCACCTAAGCCGCCTCTCATGAGATGCTCCCATGGCCTGGAACATCACCTTTGTCACACCTCTGGCTGGTGACACGCTCAGCACGCATTTCTTTGGCATGACGTTATACTGAACGTACGACGAATGCAATTAAATGAGTTTTAGACGAGGGCTGTGAAGTTCTTCAGGGAGAGCAGGGAATGTGGTTTGTGGTTATTCCACATGCAGAGTAAGGCAGGTTTGGTGACCGTTCCCAAAGCTGGGACGTTTTTGGGCAATGGATGGACACATCCATGTCTTACAGATGGGATGTGGACCAGGCAATTTATTGCTCTGGTGAATCAGGACACGTTTATAGCCAGGAATCTCCTGAGCAGAGGTGGAAGAGCCCCTGGACACAAGCATCCGCCCGAGGCTGAGGAGCCTTTCCAAGGGAAATCCCTGGATATCCTGGTTTCGGCTGATGTGAAGTAAATTTTTTTCATAATAGCTGGAATCGGGCTGGTTTGGATCTGATAACACAGGGATGTTGGGTTATTGCTCAGCAGCTCTTGCACAGAGGCGAGGCCTTGCGAGCTCCTCACCTCACCCAGCCTCGGGAGGCTGGGGGTGCACAAGAGCTTGGGAGGGATCACAGCCAGGACAGCTGACCCCAGTGACCAAAGGGACATTCCAGACCATGTGGTCAGTATATAAAGCTGGGAGGAGGAGGAGGAGGAGGATGTGGGGATGGTCGGAGTGATGGCATTTGTGTTCCCAAGTCACCGTTGCATGTGATGGAGCCCCGCGGTCCTGGGAATGGCTTTGATGGGAAGTGGGGAGTCAATTCCTTGTTTTGCTTTGCTCGTGGCTTTTGCTTTCCCTATCAAAATGTCATTATCTCAACCCATGAGTTTTCTCACTTTTACCCTTCCCATTGTCTCCCATCCCATGGATGTGTGGGGCTGTTTCTGGCTGGGATTAAACCACGACACTGGATTGCTTCTCTGCTAAACCCACAGCTCAAGGGGATGACCCAGAGCAACTTCATCTAAATTCAGAGCTGATCTAACTTTGGAGCTGGCCTTGCTTTGAGTGGGGAGCTGGACCAGAGACCCCCAGATGTCCCTTCCAGCCCAAATTACTCTGAGATTCTCCAATTTATTCTGTTTCCTGTTGACTTTGTTTCATTTTCACTTAAAACCTTAGGGTTTACCAAATCTCCAGTTTCCTTGACTTATTAAGGGAAGCAAAACTCTCATAAAGATCCCATTTTTTTAAACAGGATCTGTCTCCTCTGCTGCAGAGGAGCTGTGAAGGTTGTGGTCTGCAGCAGTGGCTTGGTTCAGATCAGGAACTAAATCTTGGCCTAAGCTCATCCTAGAAACACAGCTTGACCACAACTCTACTGCTTTTTGCTCTCTCATCCTTTGCAGAAGATCTTGGATTCATTCATGTATTTTAAATATTTAAATCCTTATTATTCCTTTTAAAAATTAAGTCTTGATTTTTCATTTCTCCTCCTTCAAAAGAGAATTTTTGGGTTGTAACCAGCCCTTTTTCAGCCTTGGCTCTCCCACAAAAGTCCCTTCATCTTGCACACACGGAAAGTAATTTAGACTGAAATCTTCTTTGTTGACCATTCATTGAAACCGAGCAATCCACTTTGTAAAAATGTTGAGTAGTTAAAATTGCAGCTAAAAGTTAATGATACCTTAGAGATCTAACAAAGAAAGCTCTAAAAAAGGCTCAGCTTTGGAAAGAAATGAGTTTTTGCAGCTCAAATCAAGCAGCCCTAGTGGATGAATGTTTTTTATGTGTGTATCAGCTCCTAGGATTTACTGTGAGGGTCACACCACAGCTTCATCTCAGGAGAGTGTTTTGAAAGGAAATTCATAATCCCATGGAAATAAGGGATGGGGTCACCCCCTTAAAGACAGGGTTAAACCACGTGCCTGCCTCGGTAAGGAAGTTGTGTCCTGGGAGCCAAACTCTGCAGACAAAACCCATTCAGCCATGTAATCAAGATTATAATGTAATAATATACATGAAAGGGGTCGAATTCAAAGTATCCACACTGGCAGTTTGGACATTTCCTTGCTTTGATTTTAAAACACCGGTGTTCATTTTGCTCAGGGTTATAAATAACTTCATTTTTCTTATCTTTTCTCCCCTTTTTTAAGGAAAAAGGCTGAATTTCCATGAATTCCCCCTTCTTGCCTGCTCTGTTGGTTGTCACCAGGATTCATCTCTGAGGTTCATCCTGCAGAGCTTGTGCTGAGTGTGCTGGGGTGCTCTGTGTTGAGCAGCAGGTGAGAGCAGAAAAGTCTCCTTTCTGTCTCCTGACAGTGGAAAAATTGTGGGATGGGAGCATCAGGCTACATCAGTGCTGACAAGCACAGGCTAGGATCTGGGCTGGGAGCAGGATTCTTGGAGAGGTTTTAGTCCAAGCCCAACAGTGCATCCCAAAATGATGCCTTGTCATGGTTTGGGCAGTCAATATCTGTCCCATCAGTCCAGGGACTCTCAGCCAACATCTACTTGTGTCAAGTTCTTCTACTCTCTCATTCCTTCTCTGTTCTTTTCTCTTGCTGGTGACAGGGCTGTAAGGAATGTCCTGTGATGGATGTCCAAGGACTTTGAGTTTGTCTAGTTTGGAGGAAAGGAGGCTGAGGGGCTCTCTACATTTTCCTGAGGATGAAAAGCAGAGAGGGAGGTGCTGATCTCCCTGGTATCCACTGATAGGACAAGTGGGAGTGGTTCTAAACTGTGCCACAGGAGGTTTAAACTGGATATTAGGAAGCATTTCTTCACTGAAACACTGGAAAAGGCTTCCTGGAGAGGTGATCAATGCCCCAGACCCATCAGTGTTGAAGAGGCATTTGGACAATGCCCATAAAAACAGGCTTGAACTTTTGGACAGCCCTGAACTGGTCAGGCACTTGGGCAGGATGGTGATTGTAAGGCCCTTCCAACTGAACTATTCTATTCTATTCTATTCTATTCTATTCTATTCTATTCTATTCTATTCTATTCTATTCTATTCTATTCTATTCTATTCTATTCTATTTCTATTCTATTCTATTCTATTCTAATTTCCATTCCATTCTATTCCATCCCATCCCATTCCATTCCATCCTTTCTTCAGTCTGGGAAGCCAAAAGGGGCCCTGATGAACTCATGGAGAAAAATGTTCATGCTCCAAATTCTTGTCCTAAATAAGAGGGGACCAGCGCTGGGGTGGGCTAGCAAGGCAAATCTTCCAGGGTTAATCCAGCTGCTTTCCTGGATGGGTGAGGGGAAGGAGCATGGCCAGTGCACACAAATGACTCAGGGGATGTGCTCACCATGTACTAACAAGCTTTTCTTAAGTAATTGGAAAGCCGAAGTTTTCAGAGGTTTTTTAACTTAGCAAATACACTGCCCCCAGGGAACGGAAAAAGCCATTTGCCAGGTATCAGAATGGCTCAGTCTCTCTTTTCTCTTGTCAAATCCCCGTTCCAAAGCATGGAAGAGTCAGCCCTGCTCCCTTAGAAAGCTGAAACAATCTTGGTTTGTCCGATGCATTTTGACTCTGAATGAGTTGCACTCGTTTTTTATTGAATCCTGATCTTCCTCCCCTCCTCCCTGCTTCCACCCGCTGGCAAATAAACACGTAAATAACCACCTCCCCAGCCTGCAGCAGACACCCAGCCCGGGAAGCATCAGCTGGGCCAATTAAACTTTGGCAAAGTAATAAAGATCAGGAAACAGGGTGTGAGCAGCCCGAGTCGCCTGACAGCTTTAAGGAGCAGCTGAGGATGGGGCTTGGCATCAGAAAGGGAAGCAAATGAGTCTCCTCCTAACTACCTTCGTGGTCGTTAGCTGAGCCTGCTGGTGCCCTCACCTGCTTCTCCTGCTGACCTCCTGACCCCCCAGACATTATTTTACCTCCCTGTGCAATGTTGATTCCGTGGGTGAAGTCTGAATTTTACTTCTTTGTGTTGCTCATTCAGCATCATTTAAACAGCCCTTCACTTGAGACTGCTCCCACCCCTGTGAGTCACTTCATGCTCGGTCACATTAAATTTCATATTCTACTTCTGTGACTGTTCACGTTCTCTGTGAAGAACAGCCTGCGAAATGGTTGTGTCCTCCTGAATCCCAACCACTGCCCTCATTTCATTATCCCCAGAAAATTCAGTGATCTCCCATGTCTGAATCAGTAATAAAAAAACATTACAGGGTACCGGCCCCCAAATGGAGATCCTGGTGAGATCTGGTGCTTTCCTAGCTCTGCAAAACACACGATTCCAAACAAGCTTCTTTTGAGCCAAGATTAAAACAAAAAATATTATAGAATCACAGGATGATTCGGGTTGGAGGGGACCTTAAAGACCATCTTGTTCCAACCCCTCTGACATGGCAGGGACACCTTCCACTGGACCAGGATGCTCCAAGCCCTCATGCCTGCATTGCTTCCTTTCTATATTTATATATTGATTTCTTTATATCTACATGGATAATGCTGCTGTAAACATCTTTCCCTGCTTTCCAAAGGAATGATCTCCTCACAGGATGTTACAGCCATGGAGGGTGGTTTCAAACATGAATTTCTATCTATCAGTGACATATAATTTTGGCCACAGCCGTTCATGGTGCTGGGCTGGTATCAGGTGTTGTGGTTTCTGTTTATGGGTCCCAGATGAGGTCAGAGGTTTTTCTTTAACCCCTGTAAATCCAGACTGAGGGATCAGCTGTATCCCAAAGAGAGACCCTGCTGCTCCCAGCTTATTTGATGGGAAGAACTTGTCAGGCCACTGCCGTGCTTTAAATTGACCTGACTTTGCCAAGGCTCGGGCTGAGGGTGTGACATGTTGGTGCCATCCTGTCATGTACCTGCAAGGTGTCTGCACGTGGTGGTGGCACATATTCAGGCTGGAAAACACAATTTTCTGGAATGATCTTAAAATAAAAGTAATTTTCTCTTGTGCAGCCACTTCCAAAGGACGACAGTACTGGTGGTTTGGCACAGTATAACCTGAATTACTTTGAAAAACCAGAATTGTTCAGGGAAGAGCAGTGAGAGGATCAGGGAGCAGGTGTGTAATTCCAGTAGGCAATGACAGGTAGGAGCACATCCTGAAACAATAAATACCTCTGAAGTGTGTAAAAACTGGAGAAGGAGAGAAAATGATGTTGGGCAGTAAACTGGATCATGACTGGGGAGAGTAGCACTTCAGGCTAAATATCAGAGACAGCAAGTCCTAAAGGCCAGGGTGCAGGACAGACTCCGAGAAAAACGATAAACACCGCAGCACCTGAAATATTTACATGTGTCACTAAGGGGGCAGTCCCGCCATGCTGCTGTGACAGGACACCACAGGGGCATTCCCAGCCCTGAACTAATTTCCAATCCGATTTTGGAAAGCCAGCTCACCTCCTTAAGTCCCGTGTTCCCTTCCCACGTTGTCTTGACTATTTGAATATTAAACTCTACAGGGCAGGGATGATCTCCTTAAACCGTGTTGTGCCTTGCATGAGGTGGCCTCGATTTTTTGGCGCTGCTGAAATAAAACCTGTGTTTTCCAAGATGCTCTGAGCGGCAGCCCTGCCACGGGGAGACAGAGTGCCTGAGAGGAGGGTTGGTTTTGTGAATACAGCATAGAGTTTGCCCTTGGGATCCTCCTGTCTGCTGTTGCTAATGATCAGTGATTTCCCCGCTCATCCGGTATCGAAAGCAACAGGGAAAAGCCGTGAGCAGCCCAGCTGCATTATGGATGAGCTGGACATGCAGCTGGGACTGAGATGGGCTGCCCTGTGTCACCGAGATGTCACCCTCTCTGCTGGCCCACCCCGGGAAGTGGCATCGGTCACCGCTCCCGTGGCAGCCAGCCCTTCTCACTAATTGGCTCCGTGGATGTGGAGCCGGCTGGAATACGGAATGTGCCGGCCCTGGGTCCCGCTCTCGTGGCAGAGGGGTGGGGAAGCAGGGCTGGAAGAAAGGCTGCCCAGCATCAGAAGGAGCAAAAGGAGCCTCCAGGCTTGGTTTGACTGCGGGGAAAGGCGTGTTTGTGGGGGTTTGAAGCTCCGGTATTGATCAGCACCTAAAAGGAGCCGAGAAACAAAGGCTTCCTCCTCTTTAAAGTTCACTTGCGGAAAATAGTAGGACTTGTTCCCTGGGAGTCTGCTTCCCAGGGAAAGGTTGATGTGCTGCGTGTTCCCGCTCTGCACAGGCCGCTGGAGGGTGGGAACAACACTTTGTAGCATGGAGGAGGAAGCACTTGAAAAGGAGAGAGATTTCTGTCTTCAGCCTCTTTCTCCACCTGAATTGAGAAGGAGGGCCAGGGGTGGTCTGCGAGTGAGAGATTATTTCTCTCTAATCAACTCCACTGAGCATCTGCCACAGAAATGCTCCGTGGTGGTGAGGGATTCCCTCTCAGAGACTCCCTATGGGTAAAGGCACTTGGCCAACTTCCTTTTGGCTTCTTTGATGGTGAAACCCCCATTCTTCTGCCAGGCTGCTTTCAAATCCTGCATTCTGTGTAAAAGTAAGGTTGCAGATGCAAATCCTGCAGAGGAAAGAGGACACCTGGGTGTTCTCTATGTTCGGATCCGGGTTATGGTGGGAACAGGTTGCCCAGAGAAGCTGTGGCTGCTCCACCCCTGGCAGTGTCCAATGCCAGGCTGGACAGGGCTTGGGGCAACCTGGGACAGTGGAAGGTGTCCCTGCCCGTGGCAGGGATGAGATGATCATTAAGGCTCCTTCCAACCCAAACCATTCTAGGACAGGAAGCCAAGCCAGCTCTCCAGCGTTGGAGGCCCCAAACCATGAGTGTTGCTACTCAAAGCATGAGCAGGGAAACGTTTAGAGCTGGATGGAAGGCAAAGAAACCAGTGGAGAGAGCATGAAACAAAATCAAGGAGCAGGGAGGGGGCAGAAATTGGCATCAGGCACTACGTCAGGGAAAGGCTCTGTGAAAGCAGCAGGCACAGCTGAATTCCTGGTCAGGGACAGACACCGGGGAGCAGAAGGCTGGATCAGGAAACAAGGGATGCGGATGGGGCGGGTTCAGAGCAAGGATTTGAGACACAGGACAGGGTTTCAAAGCTGCACACCACGGAGATGCTTCTCACCAGCACCTGCCTGGTGTCTGGCTGCTGGACAGAGCCCGGGTGGGTCTGCTCTGGGTTCGGTGGGCAAACAGCAGCTCTGTGCCTGCCGCAGGACTTGTCCCATGATTGCTGTGTGGGCTGTGATGAAGCCATGTTGTTACACAGCCGGGATTCCAGCTCCCGGTGGGGTTTGAGTGGGTATTTTTCAGAGCTGATTTGTTACAGCGCTGTGGCCACTGCGTTTGGAGGAGTTGTTGATAATTTTTCATAATTCATCACGCCTCTGCTGAGCCTCTCTCCGAGAGTTCTGTGTGGTTTAAGAGAGGATTTTTCTCCATAACAACCCCTTGTCCCCTTCTGCCACCGATCCTGGGGTTTCCCCTCAATGGATTTAATAAAAATGCTCTCCAGGCTTTTCATCAGCTGAGAAAAATGAGCCTGCCTGCCTCGCTGCAGCTCTGCAAACTTTCCAGCTGATTTGGTGAGGCTGTGGCCGATTCTGCTCTAACTCCTCGTGCTGTCGGAAGCGCAGCTTTGAATTCGCTGCACGCTGAGAGCAAACGGGGGCTGGAGAGGAGGTGCCCACGTAGATCCTGGTAACTGCAGCGAGGATGCACAAATAAAATGCAAGTGTGGCACTGTGACAAGCTGGCTGGAGCAGATGGAGTCCCCCTGGCTTGTGCTGGCCCGAGCTGAAGCTGCTCCAATGCGCACTGCGTGCCCTACGCCGTTGACTTCTGATGGATTTTTCCTCCAGCCCAAATAACAGGTCCATAATTCTGTGTCTGAGCTCCAGCTCGAGGGAACAGCACTGGGTGAGCTGTGGATTTGCTGAGTTTTCCCCCTCCTAAATGGATTGTGTTCCAGAATTTACCCCGCTCTCCTGGCAGCTGTGTTTTCTGATTTGGCAGGTTTTAGAAGGGGGTTTGATGGTGAGGCTCAGTTGATGGTTCTGCCCCAGAAATAATGCTGGAAGGGGCAGTTCCCTCATGGATCTCTGTCCACTGCCCTTAGGTGGACAGAGGTGCTCAGCTGCACAGCCACGGCCTTTCGGGGGAGGTGGCTGCCAGGAGAGGGGAGGGTGCTGTGCCCACCTTGCCCCCTCCAGACCCTTGCAGGATCTCAGGGTCTTTCAGTGCCCTGTAACCCAGCTAAACTGGTTTTCCTGCAGCTCACACCAGCAGCACTAACAAGCCTGGTGGTCCTTGCACTGGGGTCAGCACGAAGGGAAGGTTTCAGGGCAGATTTGGGGAACTTTCAGCTGGTGAGAGCAGCGTGCAAGGCTTGGGGTCGCCAGGGGAGGAACACGAAGCACCCACGGATCAGCAGGTTACACCGGGACAGGGAGTGCTGGTGGAGCAAGGACTGCCAGATTTGGTGGAGATCCAAAGCCATTTCCTCTTTGCAGGTCCCCAGTCCCCTGCTGTGACACGGGGACACTGAGCCGTGACCACAGAATCCTCTCCGCTCACCCGGAGCTGAGCCGAGGCACCAATCTGTTCCGAGATGTGCCTGCTGATTTCCCAGACTTGGAGCCTCTGGCGAGCTGCCTGCTCCACATGGAGGTGGGAGTGGGGTTAACTCCATCACTGCCACCCATGGGGGGCACGGGCAGGGCTTGGAAATGCCCGTGGTCCTCCTGTCGCACTCTGGCTCTTCCTAAATGCCTGAAGTTTGCTCTGAAGGGTTGAGAAGGATTTTAGGGATGTTAAACGGGGTCTGGCCTGGCTGTCCCCTGGCTGCCTGTCCTTGGGGCTGAGTGGTCCCCACAACCACGTGGTTGTCTCCAGACACACCAAGGCAAAGAACATCAGGAAGTTTGCACACCCTGGGTTACAGGAACAAAGTTATTCCATGCTTTGTTCCACCTCCCAAGGCGACTCCAACCCCAATCCCTCCTCATCCATAATTTCTTCTCTAAATTAGTTCTGCAGTGCAAGGAAAATGTACTATTATATCTGAATTTCAGGCTGTGTCTGTCTGATTCTTCTTCCCTGAATTTATGGTCTCTTCTGCCTGTCCTGTGTTGCAGGTTTTCTCTTTTTACCTCCTTTTCCACTCTCTCCATGTTGCGTGCCCCACCTATGACTGCAGGTTTTAGCCAAAGAGTTTTCCCTAAAGATAATGGGGAAGGAATCGTGGTTTTGTTGATACTAAACATGGGCTTTTTACAGTGCTTTGTTTGCTGTCCTTAAACAGCACCAGCTCCTAAGCACATCTGTTATGGACACATTGGCAGTGCCGGATCCAGATGTCTTCTGAGCACTTCCAGGGATGCCGATCCCTGGGCAACCTGTTCCAGGGACTGGCCACCCTTTCAGCGAACAAATCTTTCCTAATATCCAATCCAAAGCTCTCCTGGCACAACCTGAGGCCATTTCCTCTTGTCCTCTCAGTATCCTGTCCCCATACCTGTGTTGTCCTGAAAACCAGGGTGGCTTCATCTGAGCAATCTCCTGGAGACATCCTTTGGAAAAAAACTTTCCTCCAAACTGAGCCTGGGTGTTGTCCTCACACAAAGGACCACTTTCATCCCCTCAAAACCTGACTCTGAGCTTGAGGTTTCTGAAAATACTGGAGCAGCTCTGAAGAGCAGAGATGTATTTGTGTATATACAGACATATGTATTAAATATACTTTTGAATATTTTATATTTTTATTTTTAATGTGCTTTAATTTTTTATATTTTTTTAATATATCCATTTGGTCTCTTCTGCTGTTTAGGGCTAAGAACCAATGTGAGAATGTCTGCCTTGTGGTTTCTGGCCGTACAAAGCTTTTGGCAGAAGCTTGTAAGATTTCATCTTTCCCTTTCAAGGCTGTGCAGACAATGTCTTTTGTACATGCTGTAGCTCTTCCCTGGTCAAGAGTGAATATAGAAATCCTAATGTAAAAGTTGAGCCAAAAGTGGATCTTCTTTGATGGCTCATCCCTGACAAATCAAAGGGAAATGCGCCTGGTGCTCCCATTCTGTGCAAATTTTTCCTTGTTTTTCTGTCTGTTTCTAAGAAATTGTTTCTCTAAGGAAGTGTTTTATTATGTAAAAGCCACTTGAGACTGATGGCAGCCCCTCCTGTGGTCTGGCTGAGCACTTTCCGTGTGTGTATCCACCCAGTTTGCAGCCACCCTACATTCCAGGATCAAACCTGCTCCTCTCTGGCAGGGGCGTCTCACTCCTCTGAGTGACAAATTTGTCTTTCATCTCATCTGTGCTTTCAAGAGCTAAGACTAATGATGATCTTAGGCTTACAAATCTCTGTCCATAGAGCAAAGCACTGAGATCTGCTGTAGGACACACAGGTTTATCCATCCAGAGGCGAAGTGCGTAGGAAATGAAGAAATGTCCTGTTAAAGCTGCAGTGTGAATTTGGGCAGTAGAATAAGTAGGGATTTCTTGGATAGGCATCTGTCCAACCTGGGATCCACAGTTTTGCCATCCCCTTTAGGGATCGTAGAACCATGGAATAATTTAAGTTGGGAAAACTCTCTAAGATCACCAAATCCAGCCATTCCCTGGAACTGCCAAGGTCACCACTGCCCCATGTCTCCAGGTGCCACATCCACAAGGCTTTAAATCCCTCCAGGGATGGTGATTCTACTACCTGGGCAGCTGTGCCAGGGCTGGACAGTCCTTTCATGGGAGAATTTTTTCCCAATATCCAATATAAACCTCTCTTGGTGCAACTTGAGGCTGTTCCCTCTCCTCCTGTCCCTGTTCCCTGCCAGCAGAGCCCGACCCCCCCCGGCTGCCCCCTCCTGTCAGGGAGTTGTGCAGAGCCACAAGGTCCCCCCTGAGCCTCCTTTTCTCCAGGCTGAGCCCCTTTCCCAGCTCCCTCACCTGTTCCTGGGGCTCCAGCCCCTTCCCAGCTCCGCTCTCTTCCCTGGACATGCTCCAGCCCCTCAGTGTCTGTTGTGAGGAGCCAAAGACTGGACACAAGGCTGTCCAGCTGAGGGATGACCAGGTAGCAAAGGGATGAGGCAACCCCTGACATCACCTGGATTCCGTTCCCAGACTCACAGGGACTGGAGTGTCACCAGGACCCAGCACCTCCAGCTTCACCTCAGCCAGGTGGGTACGGGCCAGCTCCCAGCAGCCGGTGGCTACTGAGGCATCGCTGTGCTGGGCTGGTGTGACCCACCAGTCATGGAGTCAGGAAGGGTTTGTGCCGGTCCCGTGGATCTCAGGTCTGTCTGCCTCCATCCTTGCCCTTGGAAGCTGAGCATGCCCTGTGGAAGGACAACACAAAGGAAACAGAGGGGGATGCTTCTTATAATGGAAGCTCTGCTCCCCTCCCCCTGGAAGAGCAACTATTTCCAGTAAGTGAGCAGGAAGACCAGCCCCGGCCACCAGAGAGTGTTTAGAAGTAATTGAATCACTGGATTAGCTAATGCAGCATCCATTAGGAGTCCATGCCCTCCCCAGAGGACTCGGCAGACATAAAGGAGCTGGGGGAGGCCGTGAGCATTTCGTGTATGTTCGCAAACCTCCTGCTTCCAGACCGTAACTTTCTTCCTGGCTGACAACACCAAGGTGCTGTTGGCCCTCCTCCATCCCCCTCGGCACGAGGTCTGAGGCTGTCCAGATGGCCCTGGAAGGTAGAGAGGAGCCAGAGCAGTTGCTCACTGCTGCTACAGCTGATGTGGGGGTAGGGGGAATGGCGGCAGAGCTCCCAACTTGGCTCCCCTCGGGGTGGAGAGGAGCAGTTGGAGCGTGCGGAAGCGCTCGGGCAGATCCGGGCTGGGGAAGGTTTTGCCGGGAGAAGCAGCCGGCTCCAGACTTGGCCCGGGGCACGGCGCGCCTGGCAGATGGCGGGGAGGAGTGGGTGTGCGGCGTGAGGAAAGATTTAAACACAGAAGGCCAACTCCTCACCCAGCCACGGGAAATGTGCTTTCCCGAGGATCCGCTGGCAGCCGTTCCCGCGCGGTGGCCGGAGCGGGTGCTAGCCCACAGTGTTATTTCAACTGGTTCCTGGCAGCGAAGCTGTGGTGGGGATTTGCTGTGTTTGGAGCTGCTTCTCCTCCTTAAGGAGCAGCAACACCCTCCAGATGCTGCAAACTTGAGTCTGTGCTTTGAATTCTGGGGGAGGAAAAAGGAGGAGCTTGCCTGGGTGATGGAGCAGGGATTTGAGTGCTGCAGGTGGGCCTGAAGCTTCACCTTCTTCCAGCTGGGTCCGCTGGGTTCAGAGTGCATAAAATTACTTTAAACAATATGGATTTCATGCCAAGCTTTCCAAAGAGAGAAGCACAAGTCCCGCTACGTGAGAGGCTTAAATCTCAGCAAAACAACACATGGGGCTGCTAATCCTAATTCACTTACACAAGCTGCTCCATCCTTTCTTCCACTTTGAAGTGTCCTTATTTAACAGGAAAAATAGCTGGAAGTTTGCATGATGGAGTCTTTTCCAAACTGGGTGAGCTGTTTGCCTGCCTCTCTCTCCCGTGGTGACCAGTTCACACGTTGTTGTGGGAAGGGGAGGCCTTGTGGCAACCTAAATATAGATGCACATGAGGAAACAAATGCTACCCCCTGTAAATTTTGCCATCAGCAGCTGGAGTGGGACACACCATTGCTTAGCAGGAGATTAGTTTTAGAGGCTCCGTGTGTCTAAAGGGAGAATCATCTATTGTTTGCCATTTAAGATTTATGGCATCTCCGTTTAGACTGAATAATTTATCTCGAATGAGCCCTGAAACCCTTTGGCAGTTAAAGGGAGAAAAACACACCCCAGGGGGAAAAAAAAAAGTTTCACCCTAATAGGAAAAAACCAGGAGGCGTTGGAGCGAGGGGAGGGGGCGGTGAAGGGTTGGTTGCTCTGTTGGAGACCTCAGTGGTTCTGTACCCTTTGTCATTACTTTATAATGATGAACTCGGTCGTTAGGAGCCATTCGTTCCCGCTTAGCCTGTGTGATCTGATGCTGGCTTGATAGGATCCAATTTAGCATTTCACTCTGGGCTCCATTCCATGGCCATTTGGGTTTGGAAGTAAAAGGCAGTTTGATGACGCCTTGATGGTGTTTTAAACTGCCGTAAAAAACGCTGGCGAGGCAGCTCAATAAGGGCGACATCATCCTGGGCCTGCTCTTTGAGGCAGCTGCTTTTCTTTGTCCTAAAACTTGGGCTTAAACTGGGTGGGGGTGCCTCGTGACCTGTTTTGGGTTGTTTGTGGGCTGAAGGAAGCAGAAGGAAAAGGGTGAGCCTTCTCCGGCTGCTGGGGCTCACCTGCACGAAGGAAACTTCAGAGGGAAAATTGCAGGAGACTTTTCCACCACTGAAACGTGCACCTGGCACGGCTTCCAGTTTCATCCCAGCCTAAGAGAAGAGAATTAATCTGAATTCTGCTGGTTTTGGGGAAAGGAAATCAACTATTCGAGAGCTACCTTGGTTGTATCCCATTTCTTCGTGGCTCCTGAGGTCCAGCTGTTCCCACAGCCAAAGCACTGGGGCTGGGAATACGGATTTGAACAGAGCAAGGCTTGCCCCAAACCTCATCATCAAGCTGGTTTTAGGTTTTTCTCTCCTTTTTTCCTCTCTTTAATATCTGACTTTAACTCTGGTTTTGAACTTCCTGGTTCTGGAATCAAATGCAACAAAGCACTTCCATCTCCATTTTCCATCTGAGTGGAAGTGAGGATGTGAAATATTCTCCTGTAAACTCAGAGTCCAGCATTTAAGAGAAGCTTTTCTCTAGACAAGCCCTTGAGCCTCCTCTGGGTTACTCAGTTCAGTGTCCAGAGGTGACTGAGCTCTCTGAAAAATGGGTTCAGCCCAAGACACTCCCTCAAATTGAATAATTTTCCCTTCTTCCAAGGACACCAAATTTCACCAAGCTGTTGCCAGCAGTCTCCTCCAGATTTTCTAGGCTGGTGTGAATCAGGAACAAAGCTTTTTGCTTTACTTAGTTCCATCCAAACACGTTGTTTTCTGAGCTATTCTCCGTGGATTTAGTGGCTCCTTGATGTTTGGGGCTCAAAATACTCATGCAGGTGCTTTGCTATTTTTCCTGTAACCGTGTCCTGCAAGTTCCTTTGGCTTGACCATGCTTAGTAGGGGAACACCAGAGGCTTTCCCCTCCAGGTCACTGACTCAAAAGTCAATCCAAGCAAGACCAGTCCAACTAAAGGATATTTCCACTGACAGGAACTGCTGTCCGGGTCAGAGGGCCACTTGTCCAAGGGAAATTGGATGACTTTTCAGCTTCTTGAGCAGAGACGATCAGCAATGACACAGCAAACCCAGAAATGGCATCACTGAAATAATCCAGCATCTCTTCTGTCATCCCAAAGCGGGATGCCAAGCTCCCTCCGTAAGAGCTGACTTTAATTGGAAGTGTGGAAGACAGTCGGAATCCCCCTTTTTAATTTTCATTCCATGGAATTCCATTGCAGTTACAGCTGGATGAAGACATTTCTGTCTCTACGTTCTCACAAGTTTTCAGTTCAGTGAAAATATTAACTCAGGAAGACAGAGTCTGGGAATTAAGAAAAATTGATTCCAGTAGATCACTCTCACTGCCTGAAGAGAATTGCTCCATTTTTTTCTGGATATATTTCTTGATAAGCATCTTCCTCTAGGATCTTAGAGGAAAAATGTTGGTGGAACCCTGTTAGAGATTTGGTGTCCCTGCTCATGGCAGGGGGGTTGGAACTACATGAACTTCATGGTCACTTCCAACCCAAACCATTCTGTGATTCCATGATTTATCCCAGGCAGGAAATCTCCCACTGTGGGAGAATGAGGCTCAAGGCAAGTGAGAAATGCTCCCACCCAAACATTTCAGGTTTGAGCCACCAAGTTGTTTGGTTTGGTGCTGAAGTTGCTGCTGGAAAAACAGTGTAGTTTGGGGAAAAAAATCATCGCTTTGAGAAGTAATTTGTGGTGGAAAAATTACATTTATTCCTGAAAGCATGGCTGAAAAAGGAATCCTCCCAGAGGGTGGTGGGGCACTGACCAGGCTCCCCAGGGAATGGACATATTCCCAAGGCTGCCAGAGCTCCAGGAGCATTTGGATACTGCTCCCAGGGATGCACAGGGTGGGATTGTTGGGGTGTCTGTGCAGGGACAGGAGCTGGACTGGATGTTCCTTGTGGGTCCCTTCCAGTTCAGGATTTTCCATGATTCTATGAGTGGTGGAAGACCATTTTATCAAGTACACTGTGGATGAACTCATGGCCAGGAACTGCCAGCCTCCAGCCACTCCCTGTCTTCAAAACACCACATTATTTGTATTATTTTTGTTCCCAAACATCGTCTGCTTTATTCCCTTTATAACTATTTTGGGATGTACAGCACTATGAGCTACAGGGTTCCACCAGAGCTGAAAGCAGCAGGGTCATGAGCGATGCAAACACAAACCTGGGGGAAGGCACAGACTCCAGATGGGGATAACAAAGCCTTGTTGGGATGGACAGGATGATCCCTTGGAGGCCAAATTGGAGCTATTTTGGCTTGAGTTGTAACGATTTATTCTCTATTTTCCCCACCATTATTTCTTTGCATCTCAACTTTGCAGCTGCAGAGTTCTCACATCATTTTTATCTCGGGGAAACCGAGGGCACTTTGAAGGGCTGTGTAAAGTGATGTTTGTGGCCTGGCTGTCACCAGTGAAGGGTGGTTTTAGGGACAGAAATCAAACCCTGCAGGGCTGATGGAGAGCTCTGAAGATGATTTGGAATTTTACCTAAGTGCCAGTTTGAATTTCCACTCATCCAAAACTCTCTCCCAGTTTCTTCAGGCTCTGAATCCCTGGGAAACATCAGCGCAGGCGTGAGCCAAAGCTTGGGCTTCGCCAAGGCGATTTCGTCTGGCAAAACACTCCTGGTCAAACCCAGGCACAGAAATGGATGGGCAAAAATGGGGAAGAAAAGATTCCTTTTGTTTGCCCAGCAGGGGATTTCTGTTTAATCAGCAGTTGTTTGCAAAACCAAACAGTGGCTGCCATGAGCCAGGGTCCAGGAACATCAATATCTGGGCTCCCTTCCAAGGCTGTGGCTGAGCTCCAAATGGTTGGTGAGCAAGGAGGAGGTGGGAAAGTGGCTCCCAGCGCTCTGCAGTTGGCAGGGCTGGTGTTTGCTGCAGTGCAGGGACAGGGACAGGGACAGGGACAGGGACAGGGACAGCGTTCATCTCCCCTGGCCCCAGCTGTAGGATTGGCACAGCTGCCCAGGGCAGGCCTGGAGTCACATCCCTGGAGGGCTTTAAAGCCATGTGGATGTGACACTTGGGGACACTGTCAGTGGTGGCCTTGGCAGTGCTGGGAATGGTTGGACCTGATGATCTTAAAGGCTTTTCCAAGCTAAGGTTCCATGATTCCGTGCCTGGGGCTGCTTTGGGAAGCACTTCAGTTGTTCCTGTTGTTGGAATTCCTGCTCGGCCACCCAAACCAAAGCACAGATCTCCCATCCCAAGGGGAGGACCAAACTCTCAGAGAGTTTTGTCTGAGTTCCTGTAAAAAGCCAGGGATAGTTTCTGATGGATGCAGTATTCCTGATAAAAATGGGGGGTCCTAGAGGTTCTTTGGGAAATCTGATCTCCTCTCTTGAGTGCTTGGTCAGGAGCCTGGGGGCTTTTTCGATAGGAGGTTCTTGGATCTGTTTGCTCTATTTTTGCTGCTGTTACTGTTTTTGGAAAACAAACAAGCAAGTGAAAAAAAGGGAAAAGGACAAAAGAAACAAAAGAAAAAAAGAGAAAATAAAGAAAAAGAAAAAAGAAAAGAGAAGAAAAAAGAAAAGAGAAAAAAGAAAAAGAAAAAGAAAAAGAAAAAGAAAAAGAAAAAGAAAAAGAAAAAATAGATAAGAAAAAAGAGAAAAAAAGAAAAAGAAAAGAGGGAAAGAAGAAACAAGAAAAAAAGACAAAAAGAGAAAAAATAGGAAAAAGGAAATAAGAAATAAGAAAGAAAAAGAGAAAGAAGAAACAAGCAAAAAAAGAAAAAAGAAAAAGAAAAAGAAAAAGAAAAAGAAAGAAAAAGAAAAAGAAAGAAAAAGAAAAAGAAAAAAGGAAAAAGAGACAAAAAAGATAAGCAAAAAGTGAAAAAAGATGAAAAAGAAAAAAGGAAAAAAGAAAAAGGGAAAAGAAAAAAGAAAAAAAGGAAAATAATAATAAGAATAAGAAGAATAAGAAGAAAAAAGAAGGGGGTTCTCTGAATGGGCACATTTTCATCGGAAATAATTTTCCAAAAAATGAAAGAGCTTGAGTTTCCCTAAAAACTGATTAAAATGTTCTTTCCAAGTGTCCACTTTTTAATCAAATCCCTGGCATGTGACACGGTGCCAGATAACCCAACCTGTTCTGCAGCTGCCCCCGGAGCTGGGTTCCCACCCCACCCCTCAGCCCCTGTTCGTGGTGCTCTGCCCTCACCTCTGGTTTGGGCACGGAATTCCTGTCTTTGCCAAACACAACCTATAAAAAGCCCTTCACAGTCCAGCTGGCCAAACAACAGCACAAACACTGCAGCACTTAGGACCAGAGTGAGAGTTACCACCGGCAGCATGAAAATTCAGCATCCACCAGGTGTTTGCTTTATTTTTCTCCTTTTTCACCCATTGAAAACGTGATGTGTCTTCAGCAGTTGATGCTTTAAGTGTCTGTGGCTTTTCAGATTTTTTAAGTCTTTTTTTGCTTTTTGCTGTTGCTTGTAATTTCTCTGAAAGCCTTGAAAAATGTCAAATTTCCATCAGTTTACAGAGAATGAGGTTTGATGTCCAAATTCAGACTCGTGCCATGGTGGCTAAACCCCAGGAGAGCTAAAAACAAGATTGTGAGAGTTGTAAGCTGACAAATACACTTTAAATCTAATGGTATCTTTTTGCATATTAATAAATAAACAACTCCAAATCGTGAGAGTGACACTGACGAGAGAAGGTGGTTTAAGAATATCAAGACTGATAGCAGAAAACAGGTGAGGAAGAAGGTGAGGAACCACCACAGATCATGATAAGAAGGGGCCAGGTGGGTAAAAAGCTGCCTTGCAAATTATTTGTAGGGCAAATGAAGGCGGGAGAAAGAGTAGGGAAGTTGTAATTATTAATTCCCTGTTTTCCCCACCATCGTTTCTTTGCATCCCAACTAACCGGAGAGGATCAAAGCCAGAGAAGTTTGATTTGGATTGACCGACACTTTATTTAAATTAAAATAAAAAATCTGTTCTGTTTTGTTTTCCCTCCAGATGAATATTAAAAGGTGGCATAACTGACATTCCAGCCCACTACAACTTCACCTCCTGTTTGGAGCTAAAATGGAACAAATTTAAGTCATTTTCTTACTGTGGGCATGAAAGGGACTGTGGGCCTCTAATCACTGCCTGTGGGTTTGACTCAGCCATCCATAAACTGCAATATCCACTCGTTTATTCCTTTTCATTCAATTGCCTCCAAATTGCTTCAAACAGGCTCCAAGGCTGCTGGGGAACGAGGAATTCTGCCTGATTCTCATTAAAGGGGACAGGAGTGAGGAGGGAAATGGGAGTTCTGGGCCATCTGCATCCTTCCTTCCTTCCTTCCTTCCTTCCTTCCTTCCTTCCTTCCTTCCACTCACTCACTCCCANNNGCCTCACTTCCTTCCGTCCTTCCTTCCTTCCTTCCTCCCTTCCTCCCTTCCTCCCTTCCTTCCCTCCCCTCACTCAATCCCACAGTTGTGTTCAAATCCCTTTGTACCTTTGAGACAAAGCCTGAACACTTTTTTTTGTGAGATAACATCTACATTTTAGGCATTTTGGAGATTAAAAAATCAAAACTTAATTTTTCTATCTCAGTGTGATGGACAAGCCTTGGGTCAGGCACTCTGTGCTGTGGACATGGATACCACAAAGATGATATGCATTGGCTTTTCCCTAAAAAATCCAGAAAAACTCTGGATTTACCCAGCTGTATTTTTTTCCATCCTAGACGTGACAAGCAGTGCATTACTGATGCCTTCCCTAATCCCTCTCCACGTCAGTTTATGGAAGAAGAAACATCTTGAGATGTTTTCTGAGCTGCTCTGGACACAAAATCCTCGGAAACTGGACTCCCCCACTGGACAGCTTTGCTGGTTCTCATTTCCCAGTCCTCACTTTGCTAAGAGCAGCAGAGCCAGGGTGTAAAACACCTTCTCCAGGCTCCTGCTCCATCCCCAGGCTGAGCACGGACCCTCTGGAGATGGGAATGGTGGCTGCATCCAGCGGCTTTGCAGAGCAGCTCCCTCGTTTCCTCCAGCACTCGCAGGGCTTCAGTGAGCAGAGCAGCCCGAGCAGAAAATACTGCATTGCACCAAAGGCTCTGAGACTGGGAGAGAGGGAGAGAGAGAGAGAGACAGAGAGGGAGAGAGAGAGAAATCCCCCAGCCTGACAGGCAGTGCTGTGCCTGTCCCACTCCTGACAGGCTGTGCTGGGCCGCGGAGCCGGGCACAGTTTCCACACAAACAGAGCTGGGCAAGGCTCAGCTCCAGCCCTGGGAGGGTTTGTGCTGGTGCATTTTGTGATGAGCCGCCCAGAAAGCTTCTGTCTCAACTCAGGCACCTTTGGCATCTGCAGACAGGGAAGGAAACGTTTCCAGCTTGCTGCCTGCAAATGAAAGCTGCAGCGTTGGCTCAGCACGGGGAAGGGGTCAGTGCAGGCAGTGACAGCCCATTTAATGAGCCCGTTTTCCACAGGCTGTGTCCCTGCTGGGCTTCCCCATTTCTGTCCCCTCGGCTCTCTGGGGGAGAGAATTTTGGGGATTTTACCTAAGTGCTAGTTTGAATTTCCACTCATCCAAAACTATCTCCCAGTTTCTTCAGGCTCTGAATCCCTGGGAGCATCAGCACAGGTGTGAGCCAAAGCTTGGGCTTCGCCAAGGCGATTTCGTCTGGCAAAACACTCCTGGTCAAACCCAGGCACAGAAATGGGTGGGCAAAAATGGGGAAGAGGGGGTCCTTGGGACCCCTCTGCTGCCTGTCCTTGGCAGCCTGCAATGAGCTGGGTCAGCTGTGCCCTCTCCAGCCACCACTGCAGGAAGTCTCTGTAGACAGGAGCTGACCCAAACAGGGGCACTGAGGCAGTGGCAAACACTGGGAGCTGAGGCCGCTCCATATCGGCCTTATCCAGCATCCTCAGACTGGAGGGTCATCCCTCACATCCCTACTGGAATCGGGGTGAGCTCCTTCTGGCACAGCTGAATGCTGGAGGAGGAGGAGATGAGGCTGGTGCCCGTCCTGATGATCTTGGCCAAGAATCCAGACCCTAGAATGGAGCCCAGGAAGCCTGCACTGCCACATGGAGAGTGCTTCCTAAAAACAAAAAAGGAATACTCCTCTTTTTAAAATGCTCCTGTACAATCAGGAGCTGAGAGCTACAGCTTATCTGTCACTTCAAAATAAGCCATGGAGCCATTTGATGTCCCAGCCTCATCTCCTGGCACTGTGTCCCTCCCTGTGGAAAACCAGCAAAGGCACACTGGTGCCCATGGAAATGAAGGTCACGGAATCCCAGGATCACTGAGATTGGAAAAGCCCACCAAGGTCATCGAGTCCAAGCTGTGGCCGATCCCCACCTTGTCACCAGCCCAGAGCACTGAGTGCCACATCCAGGAATTCCTTGGACATCCCCAGGGATGAGGACTCCAAACCTCCCTGGGTAGCCCCTTCCAATGCCTGACCACCCTTTCCATGGAGAAATTCCTCCAGATGTCCAAGGTCATGGATGAAGTCACTGTGAGGTCTGTCTGGTGTCCAGGGCTGTGGGCCATTCCCTCTCTGCTAGAAGACCATCCTGGTCTTATCAAAATCAATCACCACTGTCCTGGGAGATAAGTTCTGTCCCATATTCAGGGGATTCAACCTGTAAATGGTTACGTTTGGGGTTCATATTTTCCTGCCTTTCACCCCATGGATTGCAATGGAGGGGAGTCCCCGAGTGGCCCTTGGCTGGTGAGGGTCCATCACTGAGGTACCAAAAACCAATAAGGTTTGTCTCCAAAGAAGTTTGAATATCCATGTGCTCTGGAAATGGAGGCAAGAAGGAAGGCTGGAGATGGAAAAACACAAACAAACAGAAAAAAAAAAAATCATGAATTTAAGCTGGGAGAGGCAATAGTACCTCCTGCAGAGACAGTAAACAGAGATGAGTTGTTTCCAAGGAATACCCGGTAACAGATCCTGGAATCAGTGAAAGCTCAGAGTAAACAGGGGGAGGGAGGCAGGAGCATAAAATGTATCACATTAACAGAGAAAAATTAAAAGAATCTTTTTCTTCTTGTCTTCTTGATTATCATTGTTCATCTGAAAATCAAAATCACATAACATTGTGTGTCTGGGGAAAGATAAATCGCGGTGCCAGCAGGAAACGGGGTGGGAGGAGCACTCCAAACCCCCATTTATCCTTAATCTGCTTCAAACCCTCAGCTGAAACACTGTGGACAAACCTTGAAAAGAGCCAGGCGCTAGAGATGGTGCCACATGTGGAAAAATCAGGCGCAGACTGGAGTACAGAGACTGGGCATCAATTTCTGAGGGAATTTGGAGGATTAATTTTTAGGTGGCCTGTGGGAAACACTTCAGAGGGAGTTGCCATTCGGCGGGTTAGGCATGGGCTTTCCTGGAGCTCCATCCTCTCTGAGGTGCAGGAAATTGAAAAAGAAGCACCCAAAAATCTCTGGTTGCTTTTGATAAGTGGAAGACTTTTGTCAAGAAAAGGTCGAAGCCAGAAGTTGGGGTATTGTCCTGCCCAGTAGAGTCATAAATTCCCACCTCTCTCCACTTGGCTGGACACTTCACATTGCCATCAGTAGCGGGCTTGGAAACTTCCAGGGATCCACAGCTTCTCTGGGAAATGTGTGCCAGCCCCTCCCCACCCTCCCAGCCAGGAATTCCTTCCCAATATCCCATCCATCCCTGCCCTCTGGCAGTGGGAAGCCATTCGTCCTTATCCTGTCACTCCAACCCTTGTCCCAAGTCCCTCTCCTGCTCTCCTGGAGCCCCTTTAGGTGCCAAAAGGTCGCCATAAGCTCTCCCTGGGGCCTCCTCCAGGCTGAACAATCCCAATCCTCACAGGAGCGGTGTTCCAAGGCTCGGCCTGGCCGATCTCTTTACCATCCGTATTTTAGGATGTGTTGCGTTCCCTGTGATTGTTTGTCTCGAGGAAGCCCCAGGTGATCAGTTTGGATTCTGGTGGGATAGAAAGGCACCCTTAGCACCCATGGGTTGAACAAACAAGGGGCTGTGCCAACGGGGACCCCAAACATGCCCAGCTATCGGGGAGGGAGGTGCTGTGTGGGGAAACTCTCTGTTGTTCTCAGGCCTGTCCGAGGGCAGGCAATGAGGATGGGTATGGAGATGCTGTCGTCCGTTCCTGTTGTTAACTGGGAGCATCTGGCTGGACACTTGGGGTTTGAAGCTCTCCATTGGTGGGTCAGCAGTGCAGCCATGTCCTCACTCTTCCATGCAGCCCCTGGAGATTTGCCTCCTCAGTGCAGGAACTTCCAGGTTCAAATCCCTCCATCAACCAGACAAAGGACCATTATATTTGGACAGCAAGCGCTGGGTACAGACCTCCCTCACGTTTCCTGCTGCCTTCCCCTATGGCCCATTAATATCTGTGCTGTGTTATCCATCTTCCACAAACTTCCCGGGGCCGGCACCTTGCTGGGCTATGTCGGTGCCTCTGGATAAATCACCAGAGGTGTCCAACCTCTCCAGCCCCAGGGCTGAGCACGCTTTGTCACAAAGGCCACGGGGTCACCAGCGATGCTGTGACTAAGCCAAGGCTCCACCAGCTGAGCTCCAGCCCTTCTCTCCTTGAGGCCTGTGGGCCCTGCTGGGAGAGGTGACAGGAGGAGCTGCCTCTCTCCTTGTCATGTCACAGGGCTGAGGTTTGGCTCAGGGCTGCTCCCAGGACATGTGGGGACAGTCCCTGCCCCAGTGTGGGATGCTGAGGGTCAAGCCCAGGCCCTGCCACCTGCAGTGCCCATAACTCAGATCAGCACCATCAACAGCAGGCCTTGCACAGCTCACTCTGCTCCCAGCTCCGTCCAAACCACCTCTCTTTGCTCAGTTTTCAGAGCAGCTGAGCTGGGGGGGAGGAGTTTGGAGTCAGATGTGGGAAGGAGAACTGCCAGCACCATCAGCACAGGTCACTGAGAGTGTCCCTGAACAGCACATCTGACACTCCCTGCCCCACACAGGGGCACCCTACACTGGGTATTCATGGGGCTGATCCCAGAGTTCTGTGGGGAGACGTTTTCAGATGCCAAAAAAGTTTTTCCTGTATTTTTTGAGCTGCTCTGGGCCTGGCCATTGAGCCCCTACAAGTGGCTGCTCTCACTGCTGTTTACAACCACTCCGTGGGAGCTCGCCCTGCTTCCCTGCAGGAATTTGTTGCCTTGGTAGTGAGTAAAGGAAACTCGAACTGCTTTAAGGAGGGATGAATGTGAATGTGTGAGGTTCAAACCGTAAACCAGCCTCTAACTGCCTCCCCCTCAAACACACTCATTGAATGCCGCTCTCAGCTCCCTTCCTCGCACCTTCCCCCCTGCTCCCAATTCCCCACCTTCCCCTAAATCCCACGCCTGCAGTTTTTCCAGGCAGCCAGAGGACAGATGTGTTTATTTGCACGGTGCCAGGCTGTGATTCCTGACTCTCTCCCTGGCTTTTTGAAGCGCTGGGCGAGTTATTTGCCTGACACCCTGCGTGTCGAGCCCTGCTCCTGTAAAACAAGCAGGGGATGATGCTGGGAAAATAAATACAGTGCTGGCTGGCTGTACATAAAAATAGCTGAGATGGTGGGGGAATTTAAGCACCAAGCTGTGTGCTTGTTTTGCTAAGGACTTGCAATGAATTGTGCTTATTTCATCCAGAATCTGCAGAGCTTGGTGGGAAATCCTCGGGCTGCCGTCATCCATCCATCCTGGCATTGCTGCAATGCTTTACACCAGCTGAGGAAATATTCCCCTGGTAAAACAGATTTTTTTTCTTTTTTACAGGCTACTCATAGAATGATTAAGTCTGCAAAAGACCTCGGAGATCATAAAGTCCAGTCATTAACCCAGCACTGCCAAGCCCAACCACTAAACCACATCCCTGAGTGCCACATCTACACGTTTTTTGAACACTTCCACATGTGGTGATTCCACCACTCCCCTGGGCTGCCTGTGCCAGGGCTTGAAACCCTTTCAGGGAAGAAATTTTCCCTAATATCCAACCTGAACCTGTGACGGCAGGGGCTGGTCTGGGAGTGAAAAAATAAGGGAGAGCAGCTGCCTCCACCTTAGGAGGGAAGGACAGATTTTGCTCCATCGCAAACTTGGTATTTAGACTAGGGATGAGATTGAAAATCTGCTAAATAAACTTGGTTAAGAGTAACCCTTAAATCCAAGAGAGCATCAACAAAACAACCCTCAGCAAGTGTGTTTTTTTGCCCAGATGTTTCAGGTACATGATTTTTGGTGTGGTTCCACAAGCAGCTCTCCCAGGCCACTTTTTGGATGTGGGAAAAAGGAGCTGAACAGCGAGGCCGAGGTTTCTTAAGCTGATTTTGCAGCAGGAAAAGAGATTTTGTGAAATTTTCCTGTGAGCAAGATGCACAAACCCGGAGATGTCACAGGGGAGGAGATCCATGGATTTAGGGTGCTGATCCTGAGCACAGGAAAACCATAACCTTAAAAACTTCCCTTGCAAGGAAACTCTTTGCACAAAGCATGACTTTGCCTTGTGCTTCAAAATAATTTCCAAGTTTCGTGCACAGCCGGTATTTCTTCAAGACATTAAAAAACTGAGCCTGATCCCAAAGCAAGGTGCTCCTCCAGGGTGTCCATGGACAATAACAGAGTGAGGAGGAGGTGGCTGGTGCTGCCCAAAGGCTGCACTCCTGGGACAGTCCCCTTTGGGGAACCAGGCCCATCTGTGGAGCAGCCACCATTTGGGATGGGGCCATCAGAGATCATAAATAACATGGGACACGTGGAGCTCCAGGGAAATAAGCCCTGGATCCCAGCACCAGGCAAAGGGATACATTTTCCTTTTATTTATAACAGTGCTGTGCCTGCCTGACCCCTGCTCCCTCACCCACCGATGCATGTTCACAGTTCCAGGGCCAATTTTCTCCTCAAGCGACGGGAAATATGCACCAAGCAGCACGAACCAATTGCTTCATTTGTTTTCTTCAGAAACCACTGACCTCCAGCCGTTTCAGACCTCTTAAAATACATGGAGAGGTGTGGATCCATCCCTTTGCTCCAGAACAGGAGGTGGAGGTGCTATATCCAGGTATCTTCTGCAAGAAAAATAAAGAATAACCCTCCTGACTTGGGTATTTGCTCAAAGCAATTCCTTCAGAGCAACCAGAAAAACTGTTTTACAGTCTACCAAAATCTGCAGGCAGCACGGGAGCAAATTCATCTCCTTTTATGTTTTTTTCACAATGAAATGTAGACTTTCATTCCCAGCACTGCCAAGAGTTGTTGCAGCACCATCACTTTCTGTCTGTCTTAATCAGTGCAGTCCCGTTATTTCACAGTCTCCTTCTGCTCTGCTCTTTTTTTTTTCCCTTTTTTTGTGCCTTTACCATTTCGTTATTGATATTTCCTTCCCGCTTTTATGTGGGATGATGCTGTAACTGGGAACTGCCACCTTGACCAAGCTTGCAGTCAATAGTCATAGATCCAGCAGGCTCTGGCTGTCAGTCTTTCTGCTGCCTGCTCTGTTCCATTTTCCACAGTTTTCAACCCCCCCGATGCCTTTTCTTGGTCTTAAAATTAAGAGAGCTGAACACAGTTAAGAGGGGAAAGGGTTTTACCTCGGTATTTATTTAAGGATCCTCAGGGGCGCCAAAATGCACATCGAAATGCACCCTGAAATGGCCGCCGAAGAAATGGCCCCCCACGATGTGATGTGTGTGCAATTATAGGCCTTGCTAATTAGCACATCTATCAAAGATTCCCCAGGGAGGGACTCCAGCGAGACCCCTCAGCGAGGAACCTTCCCCTGGCTGGGCCTGGCTTTGTTTACAGAATGTGTTCTGGAGAGGCCCTCGGGGTCTGGGGTTTCCAGGATGTTTGGTCTCTTGGCTTAACGGGATATTGGGTCTGAGGGAAGTGATCAAACTTAAAGAATTATAACTGTGTGGGCTAAAAGCACTAAGAGTACATAAACGCTATATAAAAGAGTGTATAAAAGGGGTATAAAAGAAAAAGCAAAAAATCATCATGGCATCAACCCAAAGAAGATTTAATTCTTCCCCTCCCTTCCTCCCAAGCCCCAGCCCAAGCAGAGTGGGCTTTTTGCAGGATTTGGGCTGTCGGAAATGCCTCCGTGGCTGATTCCTGAGCACGGGTGAGATCAGAGAATCATTTAGGTAGGAGAAAACCCCTCAGATCATGGAATCCAACCTTCAAACGAGCACTTCCAAGGCCACGACTCAACCTTGTCACCAACAAACCAATTGTATGGATAAGCACAGTTCTTCCCTGCTGTTGCCAAGTCAATTCCCACGTGGAGGGACAGTATGGAAACAGAAGATCTGGGAAATGGAGCTGCAAAGACCTTGCTGAGGGGTGTCCCTCTCATCACACCAGGACAGGCTGGTTTTGGTTGTCCCTCTTCTTGTAAGGATAGGTTTGGTCAAAGCACCCACTTCAACAGCCAGAGAAATGCTTTTAGACATAGGAATGCTGAAACCCAAGGAATTTGGAGCATAAACATTGCCTGTATCACTAAATAAACAAATACATAAATTAAAAAAAATAGATAAATCACCCTTTCCTTCTGCTTGGACTGGAGCTGTTTGTGAGAAAGCAAAATAAATTCTTTCAGATATAAAAAGGGTTGCAACCCGAGGAATAGGGAACATAAAGATTGTCTCTATCACTGAATAAACAAACAAACAAACAAACAAACAAACAAATGAACCTTTCCTTCTCTTTGGACTGGAGTTGCTTGTGCAGCAGGAAAATTAAAATCAGAGACACATAAACCCATCTCATCAAGTGCAGGCCATCTAAAGGTTGGACATCCAGGCTGAGCGAAGTTTAGGTCTCTCTCCACAAGAGCGGAGTCTCATTCCTGCCTAAGTTCAGCATCTGGGACAAAACATCTCCTGGAGATGTCGCTTTTGAGTTTTTATTAAAATCAACCCGGGGGTGTCTGAGTTAAAAATCCTCTCAGACTTTTCCTGGGAGCTTCCTGGGAAGGTTATCCCAAAGCCATGGCTGATGCAGAGTCCTGTGATAACCTCCAGTGCCAGGCAATATAAATCAGCTGGGATATCAGCCTAACCCCCCACCCCAGGACCTCCCCAAAACCTTCCCAGAGCCCACATTCCTCAGGCTGCTGAGACCAGGAGCAGCTGGATTAAAATTCCATATTCCTCTCGGTGCACTTTACGCTGGTGGGGGAAAAACACGACCTGCAGAAAAGCTTAATGCAAGCAAGTCTCAGGGCTGCCTGCTGAGAGGGGCTTTGTGCCCCAAGGGAACCCTCTCTGGTGGTTTGATTACTTTTGGAATCAGCAAAACAGGCTGAAGGAATTGTGTTTCTTCAGCCAAGGAAACAGAAGCCAAGTGGAGATGGAATAATCGTCTTCCAGGAGATTGGTGATACTTGAAAAAGTGATGAGAGCAATTCTTCTAGTTTTCCTGGGAGAAAAATAAGAAGAAGTGAGCTTAATTTTCAGCAAAAAAAGGTTCAGTTTGGGTATTAAGAGAGGCTGGAATTCATGTTCACAACGAAATGCTATGATGGCTGAACAGGGATGGCTGTGGAGTTCCCTGGTTAGAGCTTTTCACAGTTGGGAGAAACTTCTGTTGAGCATGAGCCAGATGCTTCTGCTTTGATCCGAGGCACTCACCTGTGATTCTGAGGCTTGATATGTTCCTTGCAAAGAAAAGATCACCTTAAACCAAAACTGACTCCACAGTGCACTTCTGTCCTTAGTACGAGCCTTGGGGTTTGGCCCAAGGGTAGTGGGGAAATGCTTCCCTCTGCCTTAATACAATTTATCATCTCTGCACATCCAGATGATGAGGTTGATTTGAGGTGGGAACCCCTCAGTCTGGGGCTGTACTCTGATTCTATCTATACCTCAGTAGAGAAATAGAGAATTCTAATTCTAATTCTAATTCTAATTCTAATTCTAATTCTAATTCTAATTCTAATTCTAATTCTAATTCTAATTCTAATTCAATCTCTGTCTCCACGTGTGACTTCCTATGGGTTAATCTCTCCGCTTCTCTTCACCAGATCTCTCCAAGAGCTTCTCCAAAGGCCCTGCCAGCCTCTGCTGGGAAAGGCTGTCAGGTTTAGAGGGAGTTCAGTCTGCCTGAACGTGCCTTTAAGCGCAAACAGTTTCCAGAGGGTACAACTGGACCAGTCCTGCATGGGCTGGCTTGACAGCAAAAGGTTCTGGAGTGTGCTCCCATCCTTGCAGCTCCCACTTCCATAATCATGTATCTTTTTTAATGACTTGGCTGGAGATGCTGCCTGCAAGGCAGCCTTGGGAATTCTTCCCTTTTCCAGGGGCCAGGTTAGGATGATGAAGATATTCAACGATCAGCGCATGCTAATGCTGAGCTATCGCATTACTGACGATTGTCAGGTTGCTTCCCTTTGGACTGGATGTATCTGGTGTTTTTGTACAGTGTATTACGGGCTAATTAATGCTGTTAATGATAATGGTTCTCCTGCAAGAAGCCCGGAGTATTATCTCTATTCATCTTCTTGTCACCATCCTTTTATCAACCCATTAAAGGCAAGCAGGCTATCGAGTGGGGCTATCAGCCCCAGCACGGTAATTCACTTACACCCAGATGGAAAGCACTCCACAGATGGAGGATGGAGGCTCCCACTCACTGTGGGGCCTGGGCTCTGCTCTCCTGGCTTCCCCTGCCCTCCTCTTCCCTGCACTTTGAGCCACCACCCAGCTCTGCTCGAAGGTGGAGGGTGACTGATCATCCTCAGGGCACATCTTGGCAGTCTTTAATATCTGCTGGAGACATGGGGATTGGATGATCTTCTAAACCACAAATCAGCAAAGCTGCTCCTTCTTCTTCTTTTTTTCCTATTTTTCTTTTTTTTTTTTTTTGCAATCCACCGTGAAGGAAACACAGTGTTTGGAGAGCGTTGGTGTTCTGAGCACTGGGAAGAGGAGGATAAGTGGTGTTTCATCGGGGGAAACTCAATTGAGATGTTCTTTCCAAGTCAGTCACTACCCCCAAGTGAAAGAGCGGCAAATTCTCGACATTGGCTCCCTGACAAAAAGGGAATGGGGTCTTTTGTGTTTCTGTGGTGGTGGAAAGAGCCACAGACACCTTTCCCAGGGGAGAAATGATCACAGCAACAGAAATCCATTGGACAGATGAAAGCAAACTCTCCTTATGCTCAAAAGCAGCATAAATAGGAGCTGGGGAGGTCTGCAGCACAGGCTGCAGAGAGAAACCCTTTCTGATACGTGTCTCTTCTCTGTCAAAACAGCTTAATATTTTTTTTCTCAAATGCAGGCTTGAAAGCTGCCTTTGTGAAGGAAATGTTTAAATAGAAAGAGCTTGAAGAAGATGTAGGGATAATCTTCAGGGATCAGTCGTTGTAGCAAGAAACTTTGGAGAACACAGGCACGATCCAGCCATTAATCTCACCATCGCCAGTCCAAAGTGGAAAAGGAAAACAGTTCAGGGTTTGAAAAGCACTGGCACCTGGGGTCCTTCTGCAGCCCTCTGGTTTCGCAGCCCGGAGGGCTCACGTGTCCTGGCTTTGCTCCTCAGCCTCATCCACGCAACATTTGCTGTTCCACACAAAATCCTTTCCCTGGTTCAAGACGCCCCGAGACGTTGTGAGGCTGGCAGGGAAATCACAGACATCACAAACACTGGCACAACAACATCAGTGCCTTCCACCAGCTCTCTGCAAACTGCCAGCCTGTTATTTTACCTTTTTTTCCTTTGTGCTTTTACACCTGGGGAGCTGTGATTCCTGTGGATTTCCTTCTGGCTGCCGTGCAGGACGGGGCCAAGTCTCGTCTGTATGCGGCAGAGAGGAGCTGCTTCGTGCGGCAGCAGCGAGAGGCGGATGCACAGCCCTGCTCCTCGTCAGCTGAGGACAGAGGGCCACGAGCAGCCAAGGGCTGAGAGGAGTGAATCAACAGCACTAAATAAAACAATAAAAAATAGTCTAATTCAGGTTAAGGCATGCAGTGCACCGGGGCACCCTCTTAGGGTGTTGTTTCCCCGGTTATAGAGTGAGGAGAGTTCCAACCCAACTTGTGGAGGAGCTGTAAAAGTCCCAAATCTTTGCCATGGCTCTGTGCAGGGGCTGCAAACTTCCAGCAGATTAAGATCCTTCTCCTTTGGCAGGATGAGTCCTGGACTGGTCTTTTCCCTGTGCCACCAGACTCAGCAGCAAGAAAAATAACTTATTTTGCTCTAGGACATCAAATCCATAGGAAATTAATGGATTTCTTTACCCCTCATCCAGCTGTCACCTTGTGCACCATGCAAAAAAATGGAATTTCCCAAAGAATCCCTTCCATCTGATCAAGCAAATGATATCCAGCCTTGTCCAAAGATGGATGGACCGAGGAGAGTGTGCCAATGGTGTGTTCCTGCTGTCTCCAAAACACCCAGCTCACCTGGCGACACAACATGAACCCCTCCCCTGGAAAATTCCTCTACAACAGATTATTTTGGGAAAATTCAGTGTCCTGTGAACCAGCTTGTCATCCATTTTTTTTTAATCTTTATAACCATTTTACCCATCAAACCCTCTACAATCTTATATGTCTGCTATTAATTGTTGTGATGTTGTAAATTGGGAGCAGTTTGCTCCTGGAAAAGTAGCAGGCATAACTGTGGGGATGCCCATCAGGTCCCAAATTATCCCTCCTTCTCCAGTTACAAAGCCCTGTTTAAATATTGTGCCTCCTCTGAAGTCCTGCTGTAACTCAGGGACTGAAGAAAAATGCGCTAAAAAATTACATCTGTCATGAAAAACTTGATTTGAGAGGTCGAGTTTTCCAAAGCTGGGCTTTGTCTGGATGTGATTCAAGCCTAGCACGGATCTCCTGGGTGACAAAGGGGAGGACATAGCTGGCAGGTGACTCTGCAGAGGGGCTGATCCAGACTCTGTGGCTCCACCAGTCCCTCTGGATGTGCCCAGATGGGAATGTGCTCATGTTCAGCCCCCTGGTTTCCAGGCTGCAGTGCTGGTGCCCTACACACCCCGAGGATTTGAGAAATTTGTTCTGATTCGGGAGAGCTGGTGGGAACACAGAAAGAAAAAACCCAAATCTGTACAAAACTTCCTCCCCCTGAGGCTCTGAGAGTGCCCAACAAATGGCTCAGCTCCCTCCTAGATCGAGTTTTGGACAGCTGGAAATCGTCTGGAGCAACGTTTCATCTTCATTTCAGCCCCAGCCCCCCCGATCCGGCCACGAGTTTGGATGCAATCTGATTGAAGTGTGCCCAGGAAACAATATGAAACATAAACACTGGGGATGGCAAAAATCAGCTGGACATGCCTACTCATCTATTTACCTCTGAAAGCCTCCCTGGAGATAATGCCTGATTTCTTTCCACAAATGAGGAATAATGAGAAAGGGAGCGTTGGCCAATGGCTGCCATTTTTGCAAACACCGTCCCTGGGCTCAACATTTGTCCCCATTTATTTCGCAGAAGTATTTTCTTTTTTTCAGACTCTATTAACTCTCTCTCTGCCTTTTTTTTTTTGTTTTCTCTTGCTGGTGTCTTTCTTCCAGCTCTGAAATGCAACAGGTGAAATGTCCTGGTCCAAAAGCTGCTGGAGACCACAGGAGCCTCTGAGGTCCAGAAGACCGTGAGGTAGAAAAGGAATTAATGTCAATATTTAATTGACAATTACAATAATAACAACAAAAAGTGTCAGGTGACGATTACAGCTGCTTGCTGGGTTATTCCATATACCCAGATGTGCTCCTGGATAATCCAGGAAATCTTCTCTCTCAGTTCCTGCTGCTTGCTTGCCATGCTGTTCTCTCCTCCAATAAATTGTATTTTTGTTTTCCCTGCCGAGTAAATTGTATATTTTGGGATGCACTTCCACTGGAAGAAGGAGATATTATTGCAAAGTATGTGGGAATACGAGAGCTGGCCTTCCACAAGCTTTGTGGGTGTGGAATCACTGTCCTGGTCCAGGATACAAGGCCTGGAAAGGGGCCCTGTGTCCTCCGTCCCAGCTTGTCACTCCTTTTTTCTATCTTTATAACCATTTTATCCATTAAACCCTCTGCAATCTTCTATCTCTGCTATTAATTGTTGTGATGTTTTGAACTGGGAGCAGTTTACTCCTGGACGAGTCAGGAGGAGCCTTGATGTCCAAGCAAGTAAAAAAGAAACTTTTATAAGTGGTCCATGGCACATTCCTTGCCCTCAATCCCATCCAAGGGCAGGGCACTGAATCCTTGGCTCTCTCTGATAAGGTGGACATGGATAAAAGATGTCTAAAACAGTGGCTCTGTAAAATTATTCAGTAGTTGTAAATTCCCAGCCCTGCTCACAAGGCAGGAAAATGGAATTGTAACAGTTTCATATTTGTCCAGTGCTCTGCGAATCCATAAAAACTCATTTTCTCCCTCAAAGATCATTAAATAAAAACCCTGAGTCTTCAGGGACTGGGGAAATGGGGCAAACACTCGATGTAGGAGCAGAGGGGAGTCACTGAGATTGCTCAGAAAAAGAACAAAGAAGGAAGGATTTGAGGAGAGGTGAAGCTCAGAGGAAGGACAGAAAGGTGGAAGAATCCTCTTTGCTAAGAACACAGAGCTGTGATTTTTACATATTTTTTTAAAAACTACTTCCACATGAAACAAAACGAAGAAAGCTGCTTTGATGGGTTTATTGCTCTGCTTTTATGGATCTAATTCCTGTTCCTACAAAGGTCTCATTCCATCATTCACCCTGAGTAAAGTGGTTTTATGGTGTGTTCACCCTCCCTTAAAGTAACCCCAAAATGTGAGGTTTTGTATAGGAATTGAGTCAATCTCTCCAGTTTCCCAACATTTTAAATGTCACTCTCAAAACCCTCTCCAAGTTGATTCTTTGGGGTGAAAAATAATAAAAAGGATTATTTTTAATGGGAAAAAATAAGAAAAATCCCTGCTTTAATGCAACATTAAATTATGATTGAAAGCCAAAAGAGGCAGAAAATGCAGAGTTAAAGTTCCCAGAGCCCACTGAATGACTCCATGTCCCAGAAAAATGATTTGGAGAAGGGGTCACCATCCCAGTGGTCCAGGGAGCTTCAACCCTTCAGCCCGGAATTCTTCCACTAATGTGCCTCTCTCTCCCTTTCCAGCACATTTCAAGCATTGTAAAGAGCAAATTATACCAATCTCTGATATTCTAAATTTATTTTATGTGCCAAATACTGCTTTGTTTAATGCCACACACTCTGCTAATATAATACATTAGGTTTAATGGTGCAATTTGTGGAAAAATATCCCAGAAAAACACTTTGAGTGAGCACTCTCCATCCCTCTGAAATGGATATAAACAGGTATGTGAGGAGAGGGAGAGGGAGGTGGGGTTTAATGGATGGGGTAAAGAGTCATTCCCGTCTGGCTGCTTCCAGAAAGTGTGAGAAATCAGATTTTAGAAGAAAAAAAGAGATGAGTGAGGAGAAACTGGGCATCGGCCGGGAGCATGAAGAACCCACCACACACCTGTGGGATGTTTGAGGTGTCCTGTAGGGTGACATAAAGTCCTTTTTCCCATCTTCTGATGTGCATTTTTATCTTTCCTTATCCAAGATGAGCCTCCCTCGGCCCAAACCCTCTTTAGGCTCCCACTTGTGCCATTCCCAGGGTCCCATCAAGGCTCAGAGAGCTCCAGTGAATCCCACAGAGGCTGTCAGAGGAAGGCTGAAGGCAGCAGTGACGTTGCTGGGGACACTGCCACAGCCAGACCAGGAGAACGACCCCTGGGGAGATGGAAAAACACGAGATGAAGGGGTGCTGGGTGTGGGGAAACACTGCTTGGTCCAAAAACCCCAGCTGTGCTGGGCCTCAGGTTTCTCCTCAGAGTAAAGGAAGATGAAAATATCACTGATCTTCCTGTCTCTGGGAGTGGTACTGCCATTAAATAGCCCTGCATGGGAAAAGTGGAGTTTCCTGGCTTTCCCTTCAAAGGAAGGGGTTTCTTCAGTGTAGGAATTTTGATATTAGGGACGGGAATTAGTGCTGGACTTGGCACTGCTGGGTTGATGCTTGGAACTGATGGCCCTATGGATCTTCTCCAGCCTAAGTGATTCTATGATTCCGTTTTAGGAAGAAATCCTGAGGGGCTGAACTGGTTTTACCCGTTCAGGGATAAAGGGTTTTGGAGTGGTGCTGGCCAGGGGACACCAGCAAGGCACAGCAAAAACCTGCAGCTTTTCTGGGGCACAGAGGGAAAAACACCCCACAAATTCAAAGAGCAGAACGACACGGGGCAGCATCACGGCGTAAGCAGATTGTTCGTCCCAAATAAAAATTCCCCTCTCCATCTGGACCCAAAAAGGAGCTGTGATTTATTGGTTTAGGCCGGTCCACGTCCATTCAGCACAAAAACCCCTGAATGGACGTGACGTCTGTGAAGTTTTGGAGTGGCTGGAAGCTTTTTGACTCATCAGTACCCGTGAAATCAGAATTAACCTATCTGGGCCGCTCACTTCAACCCTTTGCCCAATCCTAGGCAGCCAATAATAGTCCTGTTGACCTGTGGCCAAGCACAACCCCCCACGCTGCTCCTGCATCCCACCGCGCTCCTCGTGAGTGGCCCCATGATGGGAAAATACCCGTGCGAGAAAAGAGCTGGAATTACAGCTCTGAGAAGGCAATGATCTTCGGGAATTAATCCAGCAACACATCACACACACGTTCAGCCGTGTCCATAAAATTGGATTTGCTGGGAGCTGGGGGGATTTGCCCTGCTCAGGTTTTACAGGCTCTGCAAACAGCGGCGACCACGGCGCGAGGCCGCTGCGGAAAAGGCTCGGAGGAGCCCGAAGTGCTGCAAAAATTCTGCACTGCCGAGTGACACAGGCCAGGCCTGCAGTGAGAGAAAAGATCCTGGGATAAAAGCACTGGAAAAAACATGTTGGAGAGAGGTTTGCACCTTCCTGACTTGTCTGGGCTCAGAAGGTGGGGTTGTGGATGTCTCATTCGTGGAAGTGTCCAAGGCCAGGTTGGACGGGGTTTGGAACAGCCTGGGACAGTGGGAGGTGTCCCTGCCCATGGCAGGGGGTGGAACTGGGTGGGCTTTAAAGTCACTTCCAGCCCAAACCATTCCATGACTCTATAATTCTATGAAAATATAACAATAATAGCCTTAGCTCACCTCTCCACTTATTTATGACACTAAAAACTAATCTGAAAAGGTCTTTTCCAGCTGGCTTTTTTTTTTTTTCCCTTTCCTGCCTGCTTTTTACCTTAGAAATAGCAAAGCCAGCAAAGACACAGGAGGGTCACTGTCGGGCACTGGAGGGTTTTTTGCCCTTTATTAGAGACATTCATAAGTCCACAACGAAATTTCTTTCTCCTGCCTTGTTCTCAGGCCCTTGAGCTGAAGGGGAGATAAAAATGAAACAAATGCCAGCTGGAAGATGAATTGGAATCCCATCCCCTTCTCAGTTATGGACTGTCCATCTCTTTTGACACCCTGGACCCCTCTAGCCACAGATTTTTAAGGCAGCTTTAAAATAATAATAATAATAATAATAATAATAATAATAATAATAATAATAATAATAATAATAATAATAATAATAACATTAAAAGCCATGGAAGTCCTTCTGTCCCTATGGTGCCATCCATCTCACCAGCACTTTGAGGCCATTAATTAATTGAGCTTCTAAATAGTGCTGTGAGCAGAGGGAGCTGCCTGTGTTTGTAGGAGATGTGTGGGAAGGAGGAGGCTGAATTTCCCTCCCCAAACCCCACAGGTGGGATTCAGACAGCTCAGATAAAGGTGCCCCTGCAGGGGCTGGTGGTTGAAGTCCTTTGACACTCCACAGAAGGATTTATCTGCCCTTAAAGCAAATATCTATGCTTGGCTTGTAAAAAGACAGAGTTTGGGGAGGCGAATCCAACTTCAAGGAGTTTGTACAGGACTGAAAAATAAATTTGTGTTGGAGGCAAGAGTGAGTTGCAGCAAGGCAGGAGCACAGGCACTGCAAAGTTTCGTGTTTCCTTGCAAATCTTGCTCAGCTTGTGGCTTAGAGCCAGAAATGACATCCTGGAGACGTCTGTAAAACCACAAGTACAATAACCAGGGGGCATCCACTCTGCCAGGCAGGCAGCACTTCGTAAACACCAAGCTGAAAACAAACACCAGGACATCCTCCGGGTGGGGGGAGCTTCTGCTGGCTGCATCCTCACAGCAGGGATTTGCATGGGGTCAAAAAGCTGCTGGACAAATTCCTGAGAGAAAAAACCCAAATTCTGAATGCCTCTGAAATAGAGAGGTCACTTTCCCAGGCATCTGGGGTAGAGGGGATCTTGCTGGAGGGAAGCTTGTCAGGGTAATTCTGGGGTTGAGGTGGTGGCAAGTGCTGGGTAACATC
>VXBT01008030.1:0-16051 GCA_013400235.1 Oriolus oriolus | reverse complement strand
GGCTCCTCTAAGAAGAGAGGAATTTAGCTCTAAGAGCCAGGGTATGTCTATGCAAGTACCTAATTTTGTACTAAAGGGGTGGATTAGTAGATCAAAAGAGGTGGTGCTGAGCCCCCTAATCCCACATAACCCATAGCTCATGGATATTATCTGGCTAGATATAGTCTGGTCTCCTGGATTGAACGTGGTCATGAAACATGCAACTTGAAGGTGTTTGAAGAGCCAGTCTTGGCTTCCTATGCCTGTGTGCACTTGTGATTGCAGCACATGTGATGCACCCTGGACAGGAGATTCCCACTGAGTTTCCACCAAAAGACATCCAGTTCCCACCCCCAGAACTGCTTCGTAAATTCTGAGACACAGGAAATGAGTACATTCAGGACTTCCCTACGAGCTCACACTGTTGTTCCAACCCAAAGCCCTAATGGAGATGAAGCCACATCATCTGAATGGGATGAAGGGCACTGGAAGTATCTGCCTGTGTTTTGAAAAGAACAGAGAGACACTTTATTGGGGTTCTGCAGTATTCACGCATGGGCAAGGACTCCGCAACATGGTGGAAAAGGTGCAAAGACTTTATTGCACATCAGAAATTCCCTTAAATACCACAACCTAAAGGAAATCACCTCATATAAACAGGAAAGATGTTCACCTCAGTGTTCCTCAATCACCTGGAGTATTTCCCAGACATTGCCTATTATGGTAAAAGGTAAACAACACCTTACAAGGTCACAAACTGCAATTATCACATCTCATAGGGCTGACACTGTCCAGAAACCCACAATGCTCTCTCAGCCCATCCCCGGTGACCTGGCTGTAATCCCAGGATCACCTCCAGGTCTGAGAATGAGGCCTTCTCTTCGGCCGACAAGGCCTCATCTCTCTTCCAGCACACAGTGTAGCCCGACAGGTTCCTCTTGCAGGCAGGCTCTGGGCACACACAGATGAGGAAACACTGCAGAACCACATCCCAAAAAGCACCTGCTCTGTGACTGAATAGAGCTGCAGCGCCCTGGCAGCGCTCGCAGCCTCTCGACTTGCCTGTGACAGGTTTAACAGCAGGGGCAGGGCTGGGCACCAAAGCACAGAAGGTGGATTTGGGCTCGGGCCCATCCATGCACCACCGAGTGTGACCATCCACCAAATGTGTGACTGGAGAGAGCTGCTGTGACAGCAGAGCAGGGAGAGCACGGGGAGCCACCTCTGCCAGCCACATCCGGCCTGGGCACCCCTGGAAATGCCTCACTGGGGCACAGGCAGGAGCCCAGCAGGATTTCCCCCTGGTAAATACGTGAATGCACCAGGGTTCCTCCCTTCTGCTGTCACAGACATGAACAAACACAAATCACACCCTGCCCAGCTTCACCCAAGCACTCTCTGGATTTCTCAGGGCACAGCTCTATGCAGTGTCAGGCACCAATTTGCCAAATCGAGGCTGCTCCAGCATCTCCCCTGTGTTAACAGCTCCTCCTGTGTCCCTGATTGTCACCCCACCATCGTGGCTCTGGCAGCTCTGGAGCTGCAGTTGCTGCATTTTTTGCTGTCACTCTGCAGCTCCTGCGAAGCCCCGGAGAAGCAGCCGTGCAGTGTGGCCCTGAGGGATGGGTGCTGGGTCTGATATCTCTCCTCACCTCTTGTCTTTTCCACCTCTTGCAAGAGGGCAGCCTGCACTGTGAGACTGAGATGGGAGGGGACAGAAGGCTGCAGCCCCAAAGTGCTCCTGGGTTGTTATTTGGGGCTTGGTTTGGTTTGGTTTGTTCATTTGTTTGGGTTTTTATTGGATGTATCTCTAAAGATCTTATTCCTTGGGGAATTACTCTGCACCCTATTAATTCCTACTGCAGATTCCCTTTGGCTCTTCCTGGGTACTGGAGCATCAGAGAGGACTACAGGAATTCAACTACCCTCTAAATGGTGCCTTTCAGGCCTGATTTCCGTGGCAGCAAAGCCCCAGATGGATTTTATGTCTGAGTTCACATCAGGCGGTGCCTTTTGCAGAAGGTCCGGGTTGCAACTCTCGTGCCACCCCTCTTCCCTCTGACATCGCCAGAAACACCCTGGGACAGAAGGAGACAGCAGGAGTGCCTTGCTGTGACTGCAGCTTGTGATGGCACCAGGAATGGGTTTCAGAGCAGAGCAGGGTTCATTCCAGCTTCCCTTTGAAACCTGGGATAGCGGAAGGTGTCCCTGCCCACGGCAGGGCGATTGGAACTGGGTCACCTTTAGGGTCCCTTCCAACCCATTCTATGAATCTGTGAAAAGGTATCTGGGGGGAAACTGCAGGTTTTGCAAAGCTGAAGCTGTCAGAGTTAATTTGCACTTTTAACCTCGCCCATGTTTCCCTTCACGCCATCGCACTGAGCATTGCCAGGATAAGGGATGCCATTATTCCCAGAGGAATGACCCTGGGGCTCTGGAGGGAAGGATGCTCCACATGGAGCCGGTCTCTTGGCTCCACACCATGTCCAGGGACACAGTGACCTCCAGCCTGCCCCAGAAGCTGTCTGACCCCAAAGTCCATCCCTGAGCAGAGCTGGAAACAGGGCCGCAGGATTTCCTTTGTGCACGCACGGCTGCTTGGGCCTTGCGTCCAACACGCCGAGGCTGTGCCCTGCCTGAGGAGCTAAAGCATCACCTGGAGTAAATAGTAATACTAACAGCAGGGCTCTTCTCGTGTGGCACGTGCCCTTTTGTGTCTGATTAATGCTTCCCCAGGGCACAGAGCCCTCCCTGAGCTCCCGGAGCCGGCGATCCCCTCCGGCACCGCTCTCCCGTTACCATGATACTGTTATTGTTGCCTGCTTCTCCCCTCTCCCTCCCATCGACTTTAGGCAGATCAGAGCAGCGAGATGATGGATGGCTGGATTAGATGCTGCATACCTACTTCAGGCTCACAAAGTGATATTTTTCTGTCCTATTTGGATGCATCTCTCCCATTGTGAGCGCGAAACGGGGAATAACAGGGAACAATTGTTGCAGGGCAGCGGCTCTGCTTTACACGTTCGTGCTGCACCCGTCCATTCATGGCATTCAAAAAGGAAAAAAGTAGCTGACAAATATAATCAATTATAGCAGGAATGCTGCAAGGTGAAATGGAATAACCATGTACTTCACCGTTCAAGGTTCAGTGAAGGTCCCAAGCAGGGAAAAAGGAGAGATTGCTGCTGGCTTTTAAGGACAGCCACCTCTCTCTGCGCAGAGGCTGAGTCCCACGTAATCCAATTTCACATCCTGCCTTTAAAATGTTATTGGATCTTCCTGGAATTCACAAACGTTGAAACTCCCAGCAGGGGAACAGCAGGAACCAGGCAGAAGCCCAGGACTCCAGTGTGTATTTACGGGGCTGGAGCAACACAGGTGGGCGCTGGAGCAAAGCTTGCAGTTGGAAGTGTCCTCTCTGGGGCTGGAGTTGCTCTTGAAGGGCCACACTGTGCAGCTCAGTTTCCAACAGAACTCTTGGTTTCAGGTCTATAATTTCCCCTATACCAGCCTGGTTTATGGAAAGTGTCCCTGCCCATGGCAGGGGCTTGGAACTGGATGAGCTTTAAGGTCCCCACCAACCCAAACTGCTCTGGGATTCCACGATTCAATGATTTAATGTTGGTAACAATGACTGAATTGCAATCAAGGATCCTCTTCCCACATTCCCACGTCACTGAGGCCTTCAGGGGGTTTCACATTGCCCTTGGGAGCCCACACCGCTTCCAGAGCACAACCTGATCTCCAGAAAGCTGGGAGATCATGGACAGTGCAAATAAACAACCCTATCCCAGCAAATTCCACCCTGTGCCCGGTATAACATTGCCTCAGAGGGACGAGGAAGGATGAGTGACACACCAGAGCCATCCTGGATGCCAACCTCTCTCCTCCAACGAAAAAAAACCCACAAGTGATCACAAGACCTGTCTGAACCACCCCAGAGATGCTGGGAAGCTGCTGGAGTGGCTGGGCCTTCCCGCACTGCTGTCATAGCCAGGAGAGGAGAGGGGATGGATATTTCTGAATTCCCAGCTGTCACATCAGAGGGATTTCTGTGGGGAGCATTTATTTGGAAATCTTGCAGTGACTTCTTTTACAAATATAGGCCCAGGATTTCCAGGCAAGGAGCTGTATTAGGAAAGATCTGGCACACCCTAAATAATAATCATTATTATTAGCGTAATTATATTAATTACTGTAATTACAAGGAGGGCAAGACACTACAGGAATTACAGATGAGTAGGGTGTATGCAGATGCCAAATGTTAGCGGGTTTTCCCTTCCTCTCTGCAGCCTAAAAGCATCTGCACTGCTTGGGAAGAGGGGGAAAGAGCTCCAGAAACACACACACAACACACACACACACACGCTCACTCCTCCAGCCAGCGCGTGTCGAGATCAGAGTGTCAGGTAGCAAATGCTGCCAGAGCCTGGTAGGCAAAAATTGACAAGGGAATCCAGTGTTATCTGGAACTGCTCTCTCCAGAGAGGCTGAAAATCTTTGATAGGTTCACTCCAGGGGAAATAACTTTGGAGGATAAGAGGCATTGATGTGCGCCGAGCAAAAGGCAACCCGTGTGCGCCAGCACGGCGGCGGCTTGGAGCTGACACACACACTCTTCTTTTTTCCCATCTCTCTTTTTTCCTCTGCTCATTTTCCCTGGTTTTTCTCCCTTTTTTCCCCCCCTTCCCTTTTTCTAATTTTGCTTTATTATCATTTTTCAAAGCAGCCCTGGGCCTCCCAGTGATGGTGAAGGATAGAAAGGATCGAGTCACGCCGGTGCCTCTGTGGAGTGGGGGAAGTGAGAATCAGGAGATGGAGGGAAGGAGTGAGGGGAAATGTCAATAGGCAAATCTGAAAAGCAAACCTGGGGAAAGGCTGTGCATCTAGGGTGGTGTGTGTGTGTGTTCGTGCTGATGGAGCCTCTGATGGAGCAGAGGAAATATTTTCAGAATTCTTCCCCATCTTTGGAACGGAGGGAAAGGTGGAGCCTCTTTTGTCAGGAAAATCTGCAGCAAGATTCGCATCCTTTTGCAATCCAGGGGTCTGTCCTTGTATCTCAGGGAACTGGATGCTGTTCCTGGCATGGCACAGCCCACACCACTCCGGGAGGGTTTGCATCCTTTTTAACGCCTTCCAACTTCTCCACTGCTGCACAACCACGACCTGGGCGAGCACAACCCCTCTAGAACAACACAGCCCCATATTCTGATCCTAAATTCTGCTCCAGCACATCCAAGTAGCTGGATAATTTCACTTAGGTCTGGGGCTTTGCTGGTTTGAGGTCGGTGGGAAGCACATTGCTCCCACTCTGCTCCACCCTAATTTCTGTTTCGGTGAGCTGGTGGTTTTTTGGGGATTATTTGGGGCTTTTTGCAGCTGCCTGCTGGTGGTTATGTCTGAGCTGCTTTATGCTTGAGGAAGAGGGATGATTCCTTCCAGAGCACCATTCATCTCTCCCAGCTGGGCTGAATTGCACTGGGGAAGTTCCTCTTTCTCTCCTATAAAAGGCACCCAGACAACTCGTGCAGATTTACACATCCCAGCTGATGACACAGAAATTTGGATGGATGGAACCTGGCCAGGAATCCTTCTTTCCCTTTCAAAGCCTGAGGAATTTTTTCAACCTGCTCCAGTTTTGGGTTTTTTTTACTCCTCCAGGACAGAAGGGGCTGGGGAAAATGGTGCTGTGGGGATGCAAACATTGAAGGGGCATTGCAAAGCCTCTGGATCGAGAGGGGGGTCTCTAAATGTTGCTTTAGAGCATCCAAAGAAGATCTGGGATGTGATTTCAAACCTTTCCTTTTGTATGAACTCACACAAGCCTGAACCCACAAATGGAAGTGGGGGAGTGCAATGAATGTGGAGCCTTGTGGGACCACCACAGCCCCTCCTCACCCTCCAAACCTCCCTCACCTGGGGACACTGCACCCACAGTGCCTTATCTTCTCTCCCTCTGCACTGAAAGAGGATTGTTTAATTTACTGGTGTAGCATAGGGCAGGAACTCTGGTTCTCACTAGCCTAAAATAAAGGAAGAGGCCATTTCCAGGTCCAAAGGCTCTGCTTTTTTTAAAATTTCCACTTTTCTTGCATTCACCAAATCCCAGACAGACTAAAGGGGGGCTGTAGCTTCACCTCCATCGTGTATTCCAAAATCTGGGCAGCATCCTGGCTGAATCAATTCCCTGTGCACTTTGTGTGCAAACCTCCAATTTCAGTGATTTACTGGTTTTACCAAGCCCAGAAAGGCTGAACAAAGACAATCATTGTTACTGTTCATCACCTTGCAGCAGATTTTACAGAACTGCCATTCCATCCCCTTGGGAAGTGCAGGCAGGATTGGCCTCCTGCTCTCCAGCACTTCCCAGTCCAAGTGCCCAAACCCTGTAACCTGACCTGCAGCGAGGCTGCAGTGGGAGATGTGGCAGGACTTGCTCTTCCTGTGGATATAAACCCGTGTTTTAACCACCAGGCCGTCGCTCTCCGTGGTGCCTCTTCCAGGCTCCGAGGATCTGGAATGATTGCCCAGGGAGTGTGGCTGATTCATCCCCCTGGAACTCCCATAAGGAGAACGGCTTGTGGAATTTGGGGACAACTGAATGACCACAGAGAACCTCTGCTGAGTGTGCCATCAACATTTCTCCGTCCTAGCTAACCACAGCGCACATCCTCACGGGGGTTGTAAAGGGAATTATGGATTTTAATGGGATGAGTACCCAAAATAGCTGCCTGTGGTTTGAAATTCCCATGGATTTCTGTTCTAGGGAAGCTCTGGCTTTACTGGAGCAGGATTCCCCGTTCCTCTAACTCACTCTGTTCATGAGATCTTCACAGGGCAGAAATTTCATCACCAGAATGTGTGAATTTGGCCAATCTGGCAGCAGCAGCTCTCCAGGGATGGGGGCCTCCTCGTGTCTTGCCCTAGTAAGAGATCAGGAGTTTTGCTGCACAGGTGAGAGGTGGTTCCAGCCCTGCAGCCTGTGCAGACACGTCCCAGTTCCATCAGCAGGTTTATCCCAATTCCATCAGCAGATTTATCCCAGTTCCATCAGCAGACATGTCCCAGTTTCCCCAGCACGGCTGAACTGGTGGGATGTGGTGCTCTGGGCCGTCAGGAGCTCAGGCAGACCCGTGGGCTGCAGGTAGCACAGCTCCTTTTGGCCAAGTGCCTGCAGCCTCAAAATCCACGGGGAAGTCATCTGAAAGCTCGTGAAGCATCATGGGTTCGAGAGCCAGCTTGGAAGTCATCTTCGTGTCCCAGGAGATGTCTTCCAGATTAAAAAAAAATTAAAAAATTAAAACATCCTGCCTTGCCTTTGGAAAACTCTCAAACCCTCGAATATCTTCCTGGATTGACTTCTCACAACAGTGTGGGCTGACTTATGTGAAACATTTCCATGCAGCTATAGCAGAAGGAGGCAGGCTGGAGATGCAAAAGTCTTCCCCGAAATCACCCAGCAGACTTGGAGCTCCTGACTTCTCCCAGCACCGAGAATTTCGGAGCTCCTGGATCCCGGTTTCATGTTCAGGAGGTCACGTTTTGTCTCTGGATGAGGGAAAGCAGCCCCATCCAGGGAAGCTTTCAGCCTAGGATCAGTTTCCACCTGGAAGATGCAGGATTTGTTTCAGAAAAATAGTCATGCAGCAGTTATTTAGAAGGAAATAATTCCCAGTGAGGGATTGCACTGACCTTATAAACTGTGCAAGTGAACTTGTGGGCTCCTTCCCTCCCCTGATGGAATTAGCTCCATAAAATGCTTTGCAGTCCATTTCTTGTGGTCTGCATTTATACATATTTTACTCCATAAACATACATTTAATGTCCCCTTGGAAATTATTTCCTGCCCGTACTTAAAGCTCCGCTTCATCCTGGGGCAGCAACTGGATGAAAAATAATTGAAACCATTAAGATCAGCTTTTATTTCAAAGGAGGGGGGAAAACGAAAAAGGTAATTGCTGGAATGTGTCTTTTTCAAATTACACAGTCCCTGGGATGCCTCTGCCACCGGTGTGTTTTAATGCTGTAACAAAAATGAGGTTTTCCAGTGAGTTGTGATATTGCATTTCTGACCACGTGGGACCAAAGGGGCCTGGTAACACCTGACTTGTGCCTCCACCCCCAGCCAGGGACTCACCTCCATGCACAGGTTGCTTTCCAACATCAGTTACGCTCCCACCTTTCCCTCAGAACTGCAATTCTTCGGGATTCTTTCTCTCCTGTTTTCGTCTTGTCCCAGTGTCAAAATTATAACCCCTCACTGCTCTGATTTGGCATGAAAAAGGTGACTCTGAGCTGGCACTGGGTAGAGTGAGGCTGTTTTACTGATCCTGAAAAGAATTTAGCCAAGTTAGGTTATTCTTTCTCCTCTTTTACCAGTGTTGAGCATCACCTGCCTGATTCCAGGCGTGAGATTTAACACACGTTGATAGTTCTGAGGGCAGAGTTAATGTGAGTGAAGATGTGCAAGGGACTGAAATGTGACAAGATGGGGCCTTCAAAATTAAACTGGGAGTCCAGGCTGATCTCAGATGTGCACATGCCCAAACAACACATCGAATTTATTAACTGTGTTCTACTGAGGGGGTGAATTCACCTGTACTGACACAGGATACAGCTACACTGGGGTGAACATCACATTTTTAGGGAGGGTTAACAGGACTCCTTGTCCACAGCGAGGGTCTGATGGTCATTTCCCACTGAACCTCTGACCTCCAGCTGTGCCAAAAATCCCGCCCTGAGTGAACTCCCCACTCCAGCTCCCTGGTTAGGTTTGATTACAGCTGCTCCTGCTCGTTGTGGGCACGGATCCTAATTAGGCGTGAGTGGCAAAGAAGGAGCCGATCTGAGCTGCTGCGTGAGGAATACAGCCTGAAATCAAAGAAATTGGGGTCAGCACCTGACTACGCTCCTCTAATGCTGGCTGCTGATTAGCTCGTGTTTACATGAGTGGCTACAGCTCCTGCTGCCGTGGGAGGCTCCTGGGCAGTGGGCACTGATGGGTTTGTCAGCTCACAGGTTTTAATTGGCTGGAGGAGCTTCAGGACTCTTGGGAGTGGGAGAAATGTTGATTATAACACGTTGCTAGAACCCTACAGGGGAGACTGAGGTGCGGATGGGGTGAAGCAGGGATGAGAGCAGGGCTTAACTTGAGCAGATGGGTGCTGTGGGCATTGTGCATTGTCCCCCAAATGGTGGAGAGGTGGTTTTGACGCCCAGCTCAGCCTAATTCCTTCACAGAACTCAGCATGACCTGGCCACGTGAACCAGCGGCACAGAACCCCCCGGCCCTGGGCTGATCCCCCAGTGTGGGCAGCAGGGGAGGGGGGTTCTGCCCCTGTGCCCCCCTCAGGTGAGACCTCCCTGCAGAGCTGCCTCCAGTCCAACAGCAGCAGGACCTGGAGCTGCTGGAGAGAGTCCAGAGGAATCCATGGAGATGCTCCCAGGGCTGGAGCCCCTCTGCTCTGGAGCCAGGCTGGGAGAGCTGGGGGTGCTCACCTGGAGAGGAGAAGGCTCCAGGGAGAGCTCAGAGCCCCTTGCAGGGCCTAAAGGGGCTCCAGGAGAGCTGCAGAGGGACTGGGGACAAGGCCTGGAGGGACAGGAGCCAGGGAATGGCTTCCCACTGCCAGAGGGCAGGGATGGATGGGATCTTGGAAGAGCCTGGAGCTGCTCAGGGACAGAATCAATCCCTGGCAGTGCACTGAGGCTGTGGAAATGCCAGTCCAGCTCTAAATCCATCCAGGACTTCTCCACGGTGTAGATGTGACTCAGGAAATACCCATGGCAGAGTTGGGGACTGAATCATCTCTCCAAGCCTTGACTCAAGAGGCACCACTGGGCCGTGACCTTCACCGCTCACACCTTTAATCAAAGCAAAAACCTTCCAAGGAAATGAGAGCCGGCCTGAGGAGAGCTTGCAGGAGGAAGGCTTTGATGAGAGCTGGAGGATGAGCCAAACTAACAAAGAACTAATTGTCACTCGGACAGGAAAACAAAAAACCCCAAACAAACAACCAAAAAAATCTGTCAGTTCCTGGAGCTGAGGTTTGTGCTCTGCCACCAGCTCAAGGCGAGGATCATTGTCGCACCCAGCCGGGGACGGTGTGTGGGCTTCTCTCCGTGCAAGAGTCGTAAGTTTAAAAAATTTATTGATTTTATAATTAAGGAACTCTGCAATACATAAAGTTAAAAGCCGTGCAAGCGTATACACAGAGACCACATAAAGATAAACAAACATTTAGATTTAACACAGCATAAGTGCAATAATCACCCATAAATGTAGTCATCGCCAACTGTTTAATATAGATCGGTAGCAAACAAAAGAATAGATGGGATGGAAATTATTATTTGTACTAGAGGAGCTGCAGAGGCCACAGGCAAGATCACATCTCTGCTGTGGCAGGCAGCACCCACATACATAATGAGAGGCAGCCCTGGATGCACACAGCTCCAAAACTGAGTCCAAATTCAAGAGGAGGAGCAGTGGAAGGAGGGACACGCTCCCATCTGAAGGTCACCAGACTGCCAGGGCAAAGCTGAGTCCTCCTGATGCCCAGATCCACTTCCACCACGGAGCGCACAAATGAGATTAAACTGGCAATTGCTTTCATTTCAGGCATAAAATAAAATTGTCAGGAAAAATAATGCGATTTCTTCCCAGGCTGTTTTGGCAGGGGTAGAAGCACTTTTTCAGCTGGTGGGGGGGACCTGAGTTCATGGACCCCCTGCCCACTGTGTGGGGAGAGACTCTCCCTCTTTCCTTCTCTGCTTTTTTGCTCTTTAGACACCACAAAACATTCACTGAGCAGGAGCTCTGAACGTGCTGTCCCAGCAAGGAGCTCTCAGGGTCGTTTTCCTTCTGCTGCTCCAGTCACAGGGTAGGATTCATCTCATTTAACTGGAGATGTTTATATTTAAGATGCCTCCAAACCTCCCTCGATGCTCAGCAGAAAAAAAAAAAATAAATTAAAACCCCACTTTTTAGCCTTTTAGGGAATGTTCAGACATTTCTCCAAGGCATGGCAGCCCCTGAGTGTGAGCTGAGGGGTCTCTGCAGCGGGGTGATGCCTCAGCTGGGTGCTAGGGGTGACCATCATGGTGGAGGTGTCCCAAATCCCCAAATCCAGACACTCCCCCTTCCCGGCTGCAGCAGGAATTTGGAGAGCGCTCTCCCAGAGCACCCCATGGGGCCACAGGAGGGATGGGGAGCAGGATGGACGTGGCCCTGGCCACCACCTCCTGCATTTGCCCCCTGTCTCTGCTGCCTGGGACATTTCTTCTGCCACATGCTGCCCCTGGCATCGTTAGTGTGATCCTCTGATGAGCCTCTCATGGTTTCTCAAGCTCCTTGAAAATAATGGAGGTTAATTTATCACCTTAAATCACTGCAGCATCCCAAAGCCACAAGGAAAAAGCTCTGCATTATCTGTCCCGTTGCCCACCCTCTCTCCCTCTGCTCCAGTGAGGGCTGTGGTCCCAGGACGTGCAGAATATGTTGAGTTTCACATTGTCCAATTCCCCCCAAAACAGATTTTTCAGAAATAAAGACAACTCCTGTGGCTTTGCAATTAAATATTAAAAGCCCTTGATTAAAGAGCCATAAATCACTGAAAAGCCTTTAAATTTCTGTAAAGTCTCCTGGCCTGGCATGTGCTGATGGCAATCTCAGGCTCATTTTGCAGTGGTGAAAGACAGGAACCTCCAAATAGTGGCCATCAGCTGTTGATGTCTGAGAGGTAAAGGATAATGGGGAAGGAGTGAAAGCAACATTTAAATCAGGGTAATAAAAATATCCTGGCAGGACAACACCTCAAAACTGGGGCTTGTGTCCTGGAAATGGTACAGCAAGGGTGGCATGGGGCAAACTGTAATTTTAATATCTCCTGCTGTGGTGGAAGGTGGCCCTGCCTGTGGGGGGAGTAGATGAGATTTTAAGGTCCCTTCCAACCCAAACTGTTCTGTGATTCTCTGATTTTTACCTGTGGCCTTGTCCTGCTCTGCTCAGTGACTCCTGTGCAGGATGAGAGCACGGCTGGGGTGTCTGCGGGGCTGGGGGTTCTCCCTGCAGTCCTGTGTGGTCCAGAGCTGCTGCCCTGGAGAAGATCCTCATCAGATTCCCTCTGCTGGGATGCAGGAATGAGCCCCTGCAGCAGAGTGTTCCGTGAGCACAGCTGGCCCTGGGCTGGAGCAGAGCACGGATGAGGAATATCCTGGACAGGTCCAAAATGAGGGACACACCCGAGGCTCCCCACGGCTTTACCTCCCTCACCTGAGGCCCATCCGATGCTCTTTAAGCTGTCCTGGTGATTTAGCCTGCCCTGAGTCCCTTGCTGCTGTTGTGGGATGCAGAGGGAGGTGGACAAACACCACGCCCCACCCTGGGCATGAGGACTGACAGATCCAGGATCTGCTCCTGCTATGAGCATAAAATCACGGGATCGTTAAGAGTGGATAAGATCTGTGCAGGAACACTGGCTCAGGGACACGCCAGGAAAACATTTGCAAATTCTACTCCTGTTTTGGAGCCCCACAAACCCCTCATGCCTGGTCTATCACCAGCCAAGGGGGCGAAGAAGGGCTCCACACTTCCGCTCCTCCTCCGCTGCAGAATTTAATGCAACGCCTCGAAACGTGGCAAGGAAATTAATTATTTGGACGTGATGTGAAGGAAGGGAGGGTCAAACCTGGTGGATAATTTATTCATTACTAATATCTCCAGCGGCTGTAATTGAGGTGCTCTTTTAATTGTCCGAGCCACTCCAAAAAAAAAAAATCAGCTTTTTTAATAATGGCTTGGAAGGTAACTGTCATTCAGCTGTACAAACCTCTATCAAAGTTGGCTTTTGACTGGCTGATGGCATCACCCACTGCCTTTACTTTATTTTAGCTTATTAAAATTGATCCTAAATAAACCTGATCTGCCCCAAATTATTTTTTTCTTAAATTAATTTGAATGCAATTTGTTCTCAGCGAGATTCGCTGCCATGTTGCATCTCGCAATGCAAACACGAGTTTGTTGGGTCACTCTAATTAATTTGATTTTGTATCTCAGCCCTCCTACCCATCACCAGCACTAAATGGAATTATTTAGAAATAACAGAGATAATGCTGGCAAAATAACATGCTGTGACAGGACCAAGCTTTGCTTCTTTAGGAGAAAAAAATAATAATACACAACATATTGAGGTGGTTTATTTTTTGATTAAACGCTTCTGCTTTGCCTCGGCATTTATCTTTCTGAGACAGCTCCAGATCAGAGCAAATGCATCATTCCATTAACATTATCTCTCTGTACATTTGAGTGGGGGTCCCCAGATAATAAAGGGCTACAACATGCGTGGCCAGCTCACACCTCGAGCAGCTTTTATTCCTTCGGAGAGGATTTGTACGAGAGGTGTGGGGAGGTGGGGAGGGAAGGGGGAGGAGGTTTCTGCCCAGTTGCTTGGGTGGGAAGTCAAACAGCTTCAAAGAGATGAGTGGAGCAACTCAATTCGAAGGCTTTAATAAAAATATTGGTGCCAGGAGCTGCACAAAGCGACCCGGGCTTAAGGAGGTGATGTTGGATGGTTTTATTCGAAAGGTTTGACCCAAGTGCTGAGCAGCTTCAGGGTGTGAGATATCCCCTGCTCCTGGAGAGTTTGGAAAGAGCAAGGGGAGAGATGCAGGTGTTGCAGAGGATCCAGAACACGGGAGGGATTTGGGATGAACAGATTCCCAAAAGGAGCACGTGCTGGTTTGGGGGAGTGGTGGAAAGTAACCAGAATAATTGGGAGTGAGAGGAAAAATCCATAGTGCCCTTTTTGCTGTTCCTGAATTAAGGAGAGCTTTCCATGAGGTTGGGAGGTGGGGAAAGCAGAGAGGGGGAGGGCTCAGCATGATCCAGAAACAGGATAAATCCTGGTCATGGGAACATCCACAGGAGCAACACGTGCTCAATGGTGTTCCCCCATAAAGGAGAAGGCTCTTATCCCAGATTTTGCTGATGTGAGTGTGGGTGGTGGCCCCAAGCACCCTCAGTGGCTGAATTCCAGACCATTATCCCAATCTGCTTGGAAATTTGTACACAAAGAGGTGGAAGGAGGTAAAAAGAAAATGGACTTAGAAGGAAAAAAGTTGGAATTTGTTCACTTGAGGTGCTGCACCATCAGTTTGCAGCACTGCAAAGAGGTCACAACTGTTTTTTGGCCCTGTCCATTTTCACCACAGATGAATCCACCCAGCACAGGATAACAGGGGAGCAAATTCCATGTGTTTTATACAGGTTCTACCAGTGAACTAAGTGGAGAAGGCAGCTGGCTTCTTGTGAATATTCATTTATATGTGAATAGTTATATATTTTTTTAAGCTATAAAGAAGGGCTGACTGAACAAGCTCCACTCCAGCATTCCAGAAAGGACCTGCTCTTGTGAATTTGGGAACACTTGAGGTCCCTTCTAAAGGGCCCAGCAGCATCTTTTAGTCTGTAAGCCCAGGGCACTGCGCACCAACTATTTAACAAGTGACACTGCCCATCAGGGAATTACCTTTCTCTTCCCCTTCGTGTTTGTCTCCTCACTCTCCCTGCCCCACTCCCCGCCGTTTTCTGTCATTTCTCCCTCTGTTCCTCCTCTCTGATGCCATGGTGATGGAGCTGACAGGTAAGAACAGCTATTCTTCGCTGGGGTTCCCGCAGCATCCCGAGATGAGCTTACGCTTCTCCCCCTCTCTCGTCTCCCACGTTCCCTAAGTGGGTAAATCCGTGTGCTGCCAACCCCACGTGCTAAAAAAGATGGGCTAACCTTCCCCCTCCTCCCTGCCTCCAATTGGCTTAAAAAGCATTAATTGCAGGAATAAAAAAAAAATCACAAATGTTGGGCTGGGTTTGTGTATTTTTCTGGGGTTTTTTGGAGTTTGGTGTTCTATGAAACAAACCTTTCACCCCCTGCTGTCTGTAGGGCCCACTGCTGATTTGGGGCATTTTGAGCCATGTTTGACAGGCAGCAAGGAGGTCTTGATCCTGAAAGTTTTTGGAAGTAGGTGGCTGGGTGGATGTTCCCTGAGGGAGAGAAATGCCAAAGTGGGAAAGATACTTTGTAAATCCCCCTGCTCAGGATCAGCCTCCAGCGACACCCACAATTAGCTGCGAGATTCCGTAGGCTGTAAAGTGCATTTCATGTATCCTTTCCCCACTATCTGAGGGAGGCAAACTTCCCAAAAGGCCTTTCTAGGGTGTTACCAGCTGCAAAGGACGGGGAATTCTGCATCTTCCTGGGAAAATCCCTGCAGCTCTGTCCTGGCTCCTCATCTCTCTCACTGGAGCATCAACCACGAGCTTCAGCAGCAGCAAGTCTGGCTCAGGTTCTGAAATCCCAAATCAAAGCCCTAATCTCTGGATTAGGCCCTTCCCCTCTTCAAGCTGTCCTGTTTCCCTTTGGGTTTCTTCTGCTTTCAGGGCTGCTTCTCCTCAGCTGAATCCAGCAGCCCCAGTGTCGGCATCCAGCCTTCCCCTCTCTCCTTCCACTCAGTCTCCAGCTCCTCCAGGATGTCCCTGTGTTTTCCTCTGACTCTCTACCCATTTCTCCATCTCATTCCTCCATCCCCACTCCTTATCTTCCCCCAAAGCTCTCCAGCCCTCTGGAGCAGGGATTGATTGCTCTTCCTCCCGGTATTGTCCTCCGAAATGAAACAACAATGAATTTGTCTGACTTTCTGTGGTTGTATCTTATCACTCCACCTGCCTGCTTCCAATATTATTCCCTTTCACTCGTCTCCTGCGGTTCCAAGTGGGCCCTCTCAGGCGTCCCCTCGTTTAATTGGCCAGCCCCAGCCTGGGTTTTATACTCCCCTTATCATTATGGCCTGACTGCTCCCCTGGCTCCCATCTCACCCTGCCTCCGTCCATCTGCCCCTCTCCCCTGTCCATCCTCCTGCTGTTTTGTTTGGACAAATGACAGCCTGGGTGTGACCAGAGGCGATAATGGTCGACAAATATTTGAAGGGGGAAGGACAAAAATTGTCCCTGGGGGAGTTTTCAGGGGGAGGGCACAAGGGGGTGAGTGGAGGGAGGGTTGGCAGGGGGAGGGCTGGGACAGGG
>VXBT01008029.1:2019635-2041641 GCA_013400235.1 Oriolus oriolus | reverse complement strand
TGCTTGCTGTGTGCGTGTGGTGACACCCTGAGGGGGTGCGGGGATGACTGGGGTGTGTGTCTGTATGTTGGGGTGTATCTGTGCAGTGGGGGGGTGCGGGGTGTGTCTGTGTGTCTGTCTGTGTGTCTGCGTGTCTGTGTGTCTGTATTTGCACACGGGTCTGTCTCTATGAGCCTGTGTGAAGGTCTCTGTGTGTCCCCACGTGCGCGTGACAGCCACCTCACCCCTCACACCAAATCTGAACCTCCATGGGCCAAACTGGTCCCAGCTGGGCAGCGCCAGGTGATGCTGGGAGCACGGGGACTGGGACGAGCCGTGACACTAACGGGGCTGGACCACGACCCCCGCCCACAGCTCCCAGGGGTCCCCAGCCGCTGTGCTCAGCCCTTCCCAGGGATCCTCCTGCCTCAGACCACCCTTCACCTGTCCCAGAGACTGCTACCCTGCCTCCCCATTTTGGGCAGGATTTTTATGCTGTTTTAGCAACACAACACACCTTTAATCAGGATGATTAAAGTGTGGCTGGCACTGAGCCGGCCCTTGGAACAGAAGTGCTCTTCTCTCTCCCCAGGCACTGTCATTTGAGGTAAGGACTGGCCCGTGTGTTTTTTTGTGATGGTTCGAGGTGTCTCAAACCATCTCCAAAACCACCTCCTAGCCAGCGATCTCCTTTTGCAGCCCTGCAAGAAGGTGGCAGGGGAGAGAGAGAAGGATTGGTGCAGGAGAGAAATTTTACTCCTTTCGATTTAAAAGCAACAACACCAACACCACCACAGCCAAAAAACCTGAAGCGTGGAGTAATAGAGCTGGGAGACAGCCTGGGAACAGGCAAGCAATGGCCCCTCTCCAAATGGCAGCTGGCAACCTGGCACAGCACTCAGCTGCATTAGACACACAGCCCAGGGAAGGTGCCCATGGGAATGCAGGAGATACCCTGCATGATGGAGAGGATGGGAGTGGAGAATGGATCCAGCATCCTCTGTTCCACAGCTGTGACCTGGCCCCCAGGGTCCTGGTCTCTGTGTGAGCAGGTTGCTCTGAGGTTTTTCTGTTCCCCTTCCCCATCACCACCTGTGCTCATGCTCTTGAAGCATGGAAGACCCCTTCCTCCCTGGAGCAGGGATATCCCATTCTCCCATGTCCCATGGGATGCCCTGAAGTCAAGGAATTCCCACTGAAATTGCTTTGGATTAATAAATGCATAGGCAATGACATGAAATAGCAGGGGACACCATGAGGGTGGCTCTGGGGTCAAATGTCCTCCTGGGGAGATGAGGGATAAGAGGCCCCATCCCTCCTCTGCCTTTGCTGGAGAAGGAACAGACTGGTTTCCCTGGGCAGGGAGCAGACACTGCCAGGTGCCTCCTGGTGCCAGGAGCAGGGTGTTCTAGGGTTCAGTCCCCACATCAGTGCCGCACAAACCCTGGGGCAGCCACAAACACTGCAGGTTCATGCCAGCCCTGGAGCTGCGACCGACACCTGGCAGCTGGAAGAATCACCCAGAGGGGACATGGATGCCACTGGCACTCCGTTAGAGATCTTCACCCATGGAGATCAGCAGTGAGGAAATATTTGCCAAAGGCTCTTTGCACATTTGCTGCTGGCTGGCACGAAGTGCCCCTGTTCCTCAGGGCTGCTTTGGGAGACACAGCGCCAAAAACTTCAAGCCTCACTCATGGATCAAGGACAGGCTTTAGGCAGCATCATTTTTTCCAGCTGCCAGGTCAACGGGGGGGTGGAAAGACTTGGTGCAATCAAACAACTTTGCAAACCAAGATAAATTGATAAAAGGAGTAAGTACTTCTGAGCAAGCTGTTCCAGCTCTTCTGGGAGGAAGTGACGCCAGCCCAGACTCCGGCCCCTATATTTAGTAAAAATCTAAACCAGACATTGATAATATTATTAAAGACAGGAAGGAGTAAAAGAAGACGTAGCCGTGCTGGGACGACTGATCTATTTATGCGAGATGGCGGGAGGAGTGCTGTGAGAAAGGTGTCTGGGGTCAGGAGAGCTTCTGTGAGCCCTTCCCCTCCACCAGCAGATGTCCAACACAGCAGGCTCGAGCAGTCCTAACCCAGTTTAACAAGTGGTACAGGAGGGAGACGTGGTTAATAAAACCCTGGCTGCTTCCCACAGTGGTGTGGAGGGGGTATGAGAATGAGAGATCTTCTGCTGCCTTTTTAAGAATCACCTGGAAAGAAATGCTGGCCAAGGGACAGAGTGTTGGCTGGGCACTGCTCCATTTGCCCATGCAGAACTGGGAGGTGTTGAGTGAGATAAGGAAACAAAGTGTGACCTTGAGTAGGTGATGCCTCTTCTGTCCTTGCTCAGGGCAGGGGCTGAGTTGTTCCCCTGCAGTGCCCACAGCAGCAGGGCATGACTCTGGATTCTCCTGGTGTCACAGTGAGTGTGACAACCGGGTGTCCTTGCAGGGAAGTGCTCACCGAAACAGGGGAGTCTGGAGGGAAAGGTGGCGATGTGACAGCCTTGTGACTGCCTCTGTGCAGAGCCTGGGGGAGAGTCAGAACCCCCACCATGCCTTCATGGGACCCCATGTGGGCAAGGGATGGAGGTCTGGTGCACTTTGCTTGGTTATACTATTCATCTCCCCCAAAGAGCAGTAGCTTCAACTGTCTTAGAAACCCCAAGCACCTGAACCCCTGCAGCGAGACCCTTAACAGCAACGACCCACCTTACCCAGAGGGTGAAAATCCAACCAGCCTTGCTCCACCTGGGACCCCTGCGAGGGCTCTGCCTCCAGCTCCCCCCTCTGCTGTGGGCATTTGGAAAATGCACCACGACAGGGAACTGTCACCAGAAAAAAGGGAGGATGATCTTTGCAGGAAGGGTGTGATCTCCCCCTCTGCATCCCTATGAGACTGGCTGGTGTCCCCCGGCTTGGAGGGTGAGCAGATCTGCCCCACCATGAGTCACCATCCAGCGGGATGAGAGGATGCTACTGTGCAGTTCCCAGCGATGCACCAGCGTGGCTGTCGGTGACTTGACATCCAAGGGATAATTTTTTCAGCCTGAAATGGTTTTTCACTGCTGTTGTCAAATCCTATCTAAAAATCATCAGATTAATTAGAAAACAAAAAATGACATTTTATGGGCTGTTAGTGCTGTAAGTGGACTAAGGCCTTATGGTATTTAGAGAATGTTTGGAAAACAACTGCAATATTTACATCTGGGAAAGTTACCAGGCCCAGGCAGAAGCTGCATTTCAGAACATTTTTGTTTAACATACTCAGCCTTGGTGATGACAAATATTACTGCACATCATTACTCCAATTTTTCAGGGTGTTAATACCTCATCCATTGCAAATCACATCTGCCGTAGACTTGGCAGCTTGGACGTGGTTTTATAGGTCCCCATTTGTCCTGAGTTTCTTTTTCAGTTTTGACTTTGAAACTCTCAAGAACTCGATGAAAGTCAGCGAAAGGTGACAGCAGTGGGAACGGGGCACTGCTGCCAGCCCACAGCCCTGGTGCAGAGTGATTGTGCACCATGAGTTGCTCTGCTCACCACCTGGAGCTGGTGGAGACATCCAGGACTGGCTTGGTCTCTAGTTCTACCTTTACTTGCTGGGCCTGGCAGCTGAGGGGATGTCCATGAGGACAGTGCAGTTCCCATTAGACACCCCTGCCCACTCACCTCTCAAAGCAGAGACACTTCCCTGTACTGTGTGCTGCTTATACTGACCATTGAGTCTGAAAATGGGATCCATTTGGTCCTCTTCATCCATGTTGTTGATGATCACCGTCTCCCTGCTGTGCTTGCATCCCTGTGGAGCCTACATCTGTAACTCTGGATTCAGTGCAGCGTGGTTGGATGTCCTTCACCAAGGCCCCAGGGGACTTATCCCACTGCTGATGGTTTCTTTTGGACCTTCTGGATACTTTGACATCCTATTGTAATGCAGGTTGCACAGTGTCTTCTTCTTGGGAACTCCAAGAAAGTAGACAGAGTAAATAATTCAAAATGAGCAAATTCTTTAAAGATTTTTGTCTTTTTTTTTTTCTCCGCCACACATGCATTGTCCATGAAGAAAATGAGAAATTCTCCAATGCACTTGTTAGGGTGCTATTCACAAGTCTCTTTGGAGAATAAATCTCATCTTGTGGGTGCTTTCAAACAAAGGAGTCTGTCACCAAATCTTCAAGTTGCAATTTAGGTCATGGCCCAGCAAAACACACATTTCAAACCATGCATCCCGGGGCAGTGTCCAAAATCCACCCTGCATGCTTAGCCACATCCAAACACCAGCGTATACAGAGGGAAGTCTTGTCTCTACCCTCCTGGCACTGCACAGATCCAAGCACAGACATCATGAACCCCATTTTTAAAGGTAGTCTCTGATTTGGGGGCTTCATTCAAGGCATCAAAGCCATGCTGTGGGTACCCGAGGTTCAGTCTCCTTTGGGGTGGTGATGGAGGAAAGTCAGCCTGAGTCTGAAGGTCTTCACAGCAAAACCTTGCATTTGTTGCTCTGCCTTTGGTTCTCCCACACTCCTGGTGTCCATGAGGATATCTCTAGTGACCCTTTGCTTGAGGAGCCTCACCTTGTCATGCATGAGGGGCAACATCTGTCCCTCAAAAGGCAGAGCCGGTTCAAGGCTTGTCAGTGGCACTGGCCAAACCAAGCGATGCTATTCCAGGGCTGTCATTAAAATGAAGCTATTCAGCTTTGCCAAAGCCATCCCTGAAGCTGATTCCAGCAAGAAAGGTTGACAGGGAGCACACGCCTGCCTTGGAGACATGTAGATGCGGCATGACTTTCTTTTTATTTACAGAGCATCAGATTGCACATTCCCTAAGAGCTCTGATTCATCCCTCTCAAACCCTAGAACAAATATTCCAAAATCAGTCTACGGCATGGGGACAGGCTTTGTTCAGTGCTTTGAAAGAGAGTAGGTAAAGTCATTACCCTCACTTTGCATAGCAAAAAATGATATGCATAAAGCTGCATAGAACAACCCTGCAAAGCTCAAAGGAAACAAATGGGCGACTTGCACCATGAATTTCAATGGGACTTTGTGCCGCCAGGATAATAGCCAGGGAGACAGTGAAATATTGCATGGAGAGACACTGGGCAGTAAAAACATGTTTGACTTGCTAATGCAGTGGAATATCCCGCAATATCACACAGGGGGAGATTGCAGAGCCGTTGTGTGGGGACACATGGATCAGCCTGGGAGGTAACAGGGCACACACGGGCCCGGGACAGGAATCGTTTGGGATGGTAACTGCAGGGATCTTTTAAAAACAGGGAATCGCCCTGTGGCTTCTCTCTGGAGCTGCCCCCCTGGCTTGGAGAGCTGTTTATCCAGCTTGCCTTGGAGGCAGAACCTGGTTTGCACGGAGGTCTCCAGCCAATTTTTCACACAACTACAGCCCCTGGAGCTCCTGACCTGGGATGGAAATCTGTAGCCAAGTTTCTTCTTATTATTCCCAGCAACTGCCTTCACCCTGATCCCTGGCTACTAAACACAGCCTGCCTTAGGTTCCCACCGTTCTGTGGGCCCAAGCAGGAGAGACAAAGCAGTTTTCAGAAGGGCCTGGCCCCAGGGAGCCTCAGCAAGGGCTACAGCGTCCCAGCAGCATCCCAGCTCCAATGGGATAGTGCCCCAAAGCATCTTTGCCTTCTGCGAGCTCCCTGCTTCTCCAACTGTCCTTGTGGGATGCCCTGTGGGCCACAGGCTCAGCGAAGTCTCTAAATAAAGACTGAAGAAAATCATCCTCCTATGTGACACCCGGAGGAAAGGGGGTTTGCACGTAGCTGGATAACTCACCCGAGGATGGAGTAGAGTGAATTAGCAACCTTTAAATTAAAGAGCTTTAAACAGCATCTTCTCCCCAAATTGCCACTATATCCATTTCAGTAGTTACAGCAAGCACTTCGCAAGTACACCCAGAGGAAGAAGAAGGAGGAGGGAGAAAGCCAAGAAAGAGAGGATGGGCGATGCTGCCACGTGGTGGGGAGGGGGCCAGGGGAAGCCCATTTGCACCAGGAGCAGCTGCACTGTTACCAAGGGAAAGATGCTAATTCCTAAAGCCAGGAATTCCCTAAGGCACCCTAAACTTCTGTAGAATGCTGATGGTGAAAGCAGTAAACGAAAGGACACCTCTGAGTGAGCACTCGTGTGTTATGCAGAGTTGGAGGTTGTCCCCATGCAAAACAGAGCGTGCCTTTCAAAGCTGTGCAATTCCACAGCAGAGACAACAGGTGAGGGGCGTGAAATCCAGACAGGGAAACCTCATCAGGACCTTCAAGCTGCATTTTCAAGATGTCCATGACAAGGAGAAATGGCAGTACCGTGTCCGACTGCCACCATGGAGACTGGCTACTGGCTCCTGTGCATGGCCACCTGCACTATTCAAGGCTGTTTAAGGGTCATTTGTGTTTTGGGCCAAAAGAAGATGGAGAGAAATGAGTGAATAGCTGAGATGTGTAGGTGAAGCTACAAGACAGGACTGGTTATGGCTCAGCTGTGGACATTTACGCTCCCTGGCTCTGAAAAGCAGAGAAAAACTAAGACGGGAGAAAGCAGTGAGCAAATTAGAAATTCAGATGGGAATCCAGCTATTCAACCCACAAAATCTGGGATTAATGACACCATCTCAGCTTCTTCTCCTATTTTAAGGCTGACTGGAGATCCAGGAGAACATGAGCACATTCAGGAAGGAAATGGAAACGGATTCAGAATGAGTCATGTGGTGCATCTCCTTTTCCCCAGGATTCCAGGAGCACAGACCTTCCAATCCATCACCTTCTTTAGCTGGCCCAGGCAGGCTGAGTGCATCCTTGAAATAAGAGTGTGGGGAGCAATTCTCCTCCATCCACACCAACCCAGCACTAGGACTCCAAAGGCAGCGCTCTGCTAATGTCCCTTTTATTGACACGACGTTCAAAACAGGGCAGCACTGGGGCTGCTGACTCACAGGTCCCCAGGTAAGGAAGGAGCTGCTGGGAGGGCTCCAAAGCTGTGAGCAGATCCCACGACGAGCCCCGGCCGTGCAGTGACTACAGCCATCCAAAATAGCATCTGTCTCCACTGAGACTCACAAGGCCCTCGGGAAGGGAAGGACCAGCTATTCAGCAGTGCCGTCAGATCCCAGGGGAATGTTTTGCTCAGAGAATGGGAGTTTGGAGGTTTTCTGCAGCTTCCCCTCCCAGTCTCAATTTACCTCAGCAAATTAAAAGCAGTGTGGGCTGGAAACGCCGTTAAAAGGAAAAAGACGACAGAAAAATCACACTGAGAGTATTGTTCTGGATAAATAAGACACAGGCGTGTTGTGGAAGGTAGCTAAACCCAGCCCACAAATGGTCTCCTGCCATGAAGATGTGACAAAAATAATTACTCGGGCTATACATAATTATTGTGCTGCTTTGAGCAGCTGCCTGCCCTTGGCACAGTTAAGGGAGCCTTCCCCTGATATGGATTAGTGACATTAACCATGAGCCCACTGAAGTCCTGACCTGCTGAAAGGGCTGGGATGTCCCCAGTGACAGTGCTGGGTGCCCACCTCTGTGTCTGCCCATGCTGATGCAGGAGCACCCTGTGCCTGTTGCAGGAGAAATGCTCCCAGCTGCCATTCCCAGTTGCACCAGCGCCTGGAGGTGGATGGACCCCAGTGCAATCCCGCACTCAGGAGATGCTGGTTGCCATTAGCAGGACCAGGATGGCACCACAGATGCCAAAGATGGTTTGTGGTACTCATGGGAGGTAGGACTAATGCTGGAAAACGCAGAATTGGTTTAATGATAAAAAAAAGCAAGGGAAAAGATAATGAAATAACTTTTTTTTTCTCCCTTGGGTGAAGAAAGCTCTAAATCCCTCCAGATTTGGTCCAGCTGCCAGAAAGAGACCTGTTCCATGGGTCACTTGGGGAAACCTCCAAGGAATAAATTAAATGTTCTTCATTTAATTCTCTCGAAGGAGGAAATAAGAGTTTTACAAACAGCTGTCAAATGCTCGGCAGCTAAAATATCAACAAAGTATGACAGATGCAAGACTGAAAAAGCCTCTGAGGTTTCCTTTTATTGACTGGGAAGTCTCGGGTTTCTATCTTATTATCTTTCAAGCTAAACTGATATGAGCTGAACAATCAGGAAATTGAATAGCATCATTGGCAAAGACCATCCTCTCCCAAAATAGCTGACAGTGATGAATACCTGAGAAGATCCATTGCTTCAGCATGGTGGGATCTAACAAAACACTGCTTGATCTTATCCCATACAGCCATTTGGCCAGAGGTGATGGAGAGCCAAACGTCCTGCATCTCCTTTATCTGGGAATAATCCAACGTCTGGGTCATGTGGAGCCAGGCTGCAGATTGATAATCGCATACTTGAAGATCACAGGCTATGAAAATTATTGCTGTGCTGGCTGGAATAAATTATGCAAAGCAATGCGTTATCTGGAAGGCTGCAACGCACAGGCACGCGCGCGCACGCACACTTCGGTGATCTATCGCTCTCCATGCAGATGTTCTGCTGCAAAGACATTTTAATTAATACACTGAAAATACGTTTCCTGCCTTGTCTGAGCCGGAGATGAGCAGGGAAATGACGCTGAGTGGGGAAAAGCCCCCACTGCAGAAGAAATGGAGAAGGGAAACGCAGTGATTCAAAACCAGTCAGAACTAAGAGGTGTCTGAACTGGGGCCCAGTCGTGCACTGAGCAGGTGTTGGCAGGAGGGTGAGCTGCAAGAACTGGAGATGCTCTCCTGAAGGCACTACGGGGCTGTAGCACAGCTCAATCTTTACTATCCCTGTTCCTCCTGCTGAGGACATCCCCTCACCCACTCTTCATCCCTGGCATTCCCGCTGCCTTCATGTGCATCACCAGGGATGACCCAGGTTAAGGCTCAGTGAGTCACTGTTCAAAGCAGACACCAAACCTAATGCATGAAAACATGGCTCTTCCACAAGGGCCATAGAAACGAAAAGGCCCAGTCAAGGCACCAACCACACCAAGCAACATTTGGATACAAATATTTTTCCAGACAGAGAAATAATCTGAAAAAAGCGATTTCCATCCCTCAGTACAAACTGAAAGGGTGGGACATCTGCCTTAATTATGAAAAGGATTTTTGCCTTTCATGCTCTTCTCCTTTTTTATTTTATTTTTACTGACTCTCCCGCCTCACCTCTGAAACTCTCCCACACAGACCAGCCAAGGACCACAGTGGCAGCAATGAAGAGAAAGGGGAGATTTGCCCAGCTCTCCCCAGTGCCCACCCCGGGTGGCACATTCATGGGGACACCACTCAGCAAGCGTGTCCTGCCCAGCTCACAGCTGATTTGGTCTCAGTGGGGGTGATACAACCATCTAACATGTTCTTCTCCATCATGTTCCATCAGCACTCAAGGAGAACGATAACCAAAACCTCTGGCTGAATCTAATCAGTATGGAGGCCTCCTGCCTCAGACAGGATATACTCCAAATATACTCCCTGGAGAACAAAGATGTGAAATTAGCCTTGCCAAGCTAGGGAGTGCTTTTAAATTGCAGCAGAAGTGTTTGAGAGATAACTCTGCTCTCCAGGAGCTTCTCCCCATCCTTGGGATTTAAGTCTGTTAATAGTAGAGTACGATGATATTATCTGTTTGTATTGCACTTTTTATCATAAGCAGTCCCCAAAGTGATTTGCTATCATGTCCTCTGAGAGCTGCTGAAACACAGGCCCTGGTGGGAAGCAGCAGCAAAGCAGCCACCACCTCGCTTACAGGGGAGAGGAAGGGGGAATTTGGACGAAGAAAACCATGTCCTTGATTCCTCAGACCCTCACAAACCAGCAAGGATGTGGGATTTTTGATCCTACCCAAAAGATCTGTGCACAAGGAAGTCCACTCTGTCTATGTGATGATAAACAGGTGGGATGATACAGCAAACTCTGACCTTGGCCAGGCTGGGACACTGCTCCTGGGAAAAGCAGTGGCACCAGCCTCAGGCCCAACCCATCCCTTGCTGCTCCACACTGGACACACATTCCAGCGGTCACAGTGACGGCCTGCCACTGGCCAGCTGCACTCAAGTCCTCCAGCCCCACATGCCACTGTCCCTGGCTGCCACGCATGTGTCACAGCAGGAGGAATGGCAAGAGATGTCCCAGAGCCCCCCCGTGCAAGCACGAGGGAAGCAGCACACCACAGCCAGCGCTGCAGGCAGAGTGTCCTGGGAGCACCACCGAGGCTGTGCCCGGTGCTGCAGGCAGAGTGTCCTGGGAGCACCACCGAGGCTGTGCCCAGCGCTGCAGGCAGAGTGTCCTGGGAGCACCACCGAGGCTGTGCCCAGCGCTGCAGGCAGAGTGTCCTGGGAGCACCACCGAGGCTGTGCCCAACGCTGCAAGCAGAGTGTCCTGGGAGCACCACCGAGGCTGTGCCCAGCGCTGCAGGCAGAGTGTCCTGGGAGCACCACCGAGGCTGTGCCCAGCGCTGCAGGCAGAGTGTCCTGGGAACACCACCGAGGCTGTGCCCAGCGCTGCAAGCAGAGTGTCCTGGGAGCACCACCGAGGCTGTGCCCGGTGCTGCAGGCAGAGTGTCCTGGGAGCACCACCGAGGCTGTGCCCGAGGCTGTGGCGAGGGTGGCTGCAAGTACAGCTCAGTGCTTGCCAGGACCAGCAAAGGCAGGACCAGCTCGTGCCCGAACCACCCGGCCATCCAGGCTGGAGGCTGCAGTGCAGTGGCCTGTGAGCATCACCCGGTGATGCACACCGTTAGAACGAGTATTTCTGCGTGCTTTCCTTTCTGAGTGCTTTCCTTTGACAGAGGAAGCTGGGCAGATACTTTGCAGAAGCATTTCCTTCCCCAAAAGGCCAAGCACAGTGGCTGTGCCCAGTTCTCCTTCCTGCAGCCACGTTTTAATGAGGCATCCTGGGCACAGGCACGCAGAGCTCCAGAAGCATCGTGGAGCACACAGCTCCATGCTGGGAATATCAGTGGAGACACAAAGAGATTTCACTTGCAGCTACATCATCGCTTGATTGACACCCTGTAATAAAGAGATTCGCCACATAATTACTGTGCAGTTGGGATGCAGCACCAGGGATTATTTTAACCCAGTGACAGCATTAAATGGTAGTTAAAGTATATGTTTGTATTAATGCCATTAGTTACTTTTGTGTCTTTTACACAAAAGGCTTTTCCTTGAAATGGCAATACAGTAAACAACAGCTCAGGTGTCTTCCAGAGACATCTCTGCCTCTACTTTCTGATGAACTGCTGAAGCAAACAGGAGGGGAAGGATCTGAGCTGAGATTCAATGAGCAACACCTTGACTTGAGGACAACAAGGGGTGCAGATCAGGCACTGGTGTCAGGAGCCTCTCACCTCTCACCACTCCAAGGCAAATGTAGGAGCCTGAAAACAAATCTCTTCCATACTCAGTGTCCAGCTGTGGCAGCAAGGACCTGCCACACGTGACACACTGCCAGTGGCTGAGACCTGACCTCTGTCAGCACACCTACAACTGGGTACAGCCAGGATGGGGACACAGCTGCAGTCGTATTCAGGTATCTGTTCCAGCCTTGCCACAAAAGATGTTAATCCAGACCTATAACAAATGAGAGAAGGAGCTGAGCATTTACTGGTAGGGAATAACAATAATAAATGATGGTTTTTATTAAGAAATATTACCTAGAAAGCTTATTTCTATTTAAAGGCCTCCAACAGCCAGCAATGTAATAAAAGGGAAAAAGAATATGGGAAGGGGAAAATTAGAAAAATGAAGGTGATCAAATGAAAACACACACCTATATATGCCCTAAGTCAGTAATACCCAGACATCACAGCTGGTTTTGTGTTCTTCTACAGTGAAAGAAAGGCCACATTTCATAAACTGATACAAATTGTCCTGGAATCAAAATGAAAATGGGTACAAAAGAGGTGGTGAAATATTACCAGTCAGCAATGGGAACACAGGTCCTTCCATCACTGTCACCGTGAAGTTGTGACACTGGCGGATGCACAGAGCCTGGCACAGCTCCTGGTGGTGCCCGTGTGTGCCATGGGGCCACACTCCACCTGGGAGTTCTCCTCCTTTATTTGACTTACATCCACTTCTTGCTGTGATGCTGAGGTGGACACAACGGGCCCGTCCTGGTTGCATCTCTGCAGTGTGGTCACCCACCATTAACTACGTGACTCAGGCATTTTTCCCAGGCTGCTGCTCAGTTCCCAGCTGGTAGCAGAAGTTCTCCTCATCTGCCCTTATGTGAGCGACCTTGCACTGCTGGCACTCTTAGATTTAATCACTCCTACTCAGGTCGAGATCACCCAGGTCTTCTGGTACGGCACTACGTGCCTCTCTATTGAGGATATTTCACAGCATTGCATCTCTAGAGCATTTCATTAGCATAAGACTAATTTTTACATCAAGGTCATTAATTAAAACATTAAATGATGAAAACATTGGCATTCCTGAAACCTGCCCTTGAGGAACTTGGTCAGCCCTTTGCTTGGCGCTTCCCTGCTCCCCGCTGCCCCCACATTTTATCCCACAAATTCCCTCCTCCTCTGGTTTAATTAATTAATAAGACATGAGACAGGTGAGGCAGCCAGGCTGTGACACTGCCTAGGAAGTGAGTTTTGGGGTAATGATGGGAAAAAGGACACAGCTCAGGGAGGAGACTGATCTGCACACACACAGCTTGCAAAGTGACCCAACCCTGAAGTGTGCACCTCAGCAGCCTCGTCTCTGAGGGAGGAGGCGACCACACAGGTGCTCTCAGGGACAGACTGAGGTCCTCTGCGGTCACAGTGACAGCCTGCTGCTGTCACTGCCCTCTCAGGAGGTGGAAGCAATGTGGGGATTTAAAGGTCTGCATCTGAATTTAGTTGGAGAACACCCCAAAACCTTCCTCTTTGCATACATCCTTCCACAGTGATGCCTGCACTCCTTGGCAGGAACCTCAGCCCGCTCCTGGAGCACCACAAACCTGTCTCAGCAGACCTTGCCATGGAAAAGAACAGCCTTACAGCATTGCCACATCCCAGAGGGATGTCACTGTTAGCACTCACTGCGTGTGGATCACCAAAGTTACTCTGTGTGTGTGTAAAATAGCAGGAGACCTGCAGAGAGGACACTGAAGTGCAAGGGACAAGAAAGAGCAGGTCCCCAGTGGATGGAGGAAGCCACAGTATCCACAAGGAGCCATTCCTGAGCTCAGCTGATGGGAAGGTCAGCGCACACGTCCTCATGGCCCAAAGACTTTTTAACTCTTCTCTCCAGCTGACTGGCAGGCTAGAAGTAACCTCAGTGATTGCATTTCTTTGTGTGACCCCATCTAAAACTTTCTGCATCAGATAAACAACTCCCAAGGGTCAATTAACATGTCTTGAGATGATTAGAGTCTGACACTGATGAAACCCAGCAGTAATTAGCAAATTAAAAAAAAAACAACCCTTTTGATTAGTACTCAGCATAATTCCCTCCAATTATTCAAAGTTCATGACTACAGGGGGTGGAATATCTCCAGGAATATTTATTTATATCCCTATTTTTTTCCAATCAACTTTGTGAATCTAGTTAATCATCAGCACTTGAACTTGTTAACTTGGAGAGTTTCAGAGCTGTCACTCTGTCTGATTGCTGGAGACAGCCCGGGGAAGAGTTTGGGGAGCACAGAGAATCCAAATACCTGTCTCAGGCAAACGAAAAAAAAAACAAAAAACAAAAAACAAAAACAAGAAGAAAGAAAAAACTCCAACTGAGTGCAGCAGCAGAGAAAATAAAAATACAGTGTTTTCCCTCTCTTTGTTTCAAGTCACAGCTTGGTGCTGGCATGTTTTGCATTAGCCTGTCAGACGGTGCTTTGCAAAGGCATTACATCTCCTTCTGCACACGGACCAAATCCTCTCCGAAGGGATGCTCCTGCCTGCAAAGCCCAAATATCTGGGCAGGAGCAGCCAAGGCAGCCAAGCTTCCCCGAAAATGTGTTCCATGGTAATGCAGGCAAAGAATGGCCTTAAGCTATGAAGCTCCTTGTCTGCAGGAGCAGTAAATCAGCTCCCCAGCCAGCCCCCCGCTGCGGCTGGGGCAGGGCTGACCTGCCCACCATTCACGGGAAGGGCAAGCCACAAAAAAGCTGGAATTGCTCTGGAAGTCGCTGTTGCCTGCAGGGAAGCTTTGCTGAAGCATTTCATGCCTGTCTTCAGATGGTATGAAAACAGTTTTCCTGCCCTAAATTCTCCCACGTCCTTCCCTGCAGGAGGGAAGGGACTGGGAACCATGAAACCACTCCTTGACTATCCCTCCCCAAAGGGAGCTCACTGCCCCAGTGCCCAGTGCTGGCTGGACGTGGGACCAGCGTCCCCACACTGCTGTCAGAGGGGGTGGGTGACCCCATCCCACGGCCCCATCTGCTCCCCAACTAGTGCTGTGTCTTTGCTCTCAGAGATGGCTCCAGACCTGTGGGAGAGGTAGATGGAGAGGGAGTCAGAGATCACAGAGCTTCGAAGGATCCCAGTGCTCGGAGCACCACGAGGCTGCATTGGGAACCTGGAGTGGAGTCAGATAAAAGCTACACTTTGCAGAGAGGACAGGCACTCTCTCATCTCCTGGCACAGGCTCTCAGCATCCCCATCTCTGCCGGCCCTTGCCTCCCACCAGCCACGCTGTTTGGGCAGAGACACTGCCCACCCTGGTGGCCTGCAGGGACTGCCCTTGTTGATCTACACGGGCAAGTGCCAGGGGCATGGGGAAGTGGCCACATGGAAAGTGAGCTTGTCAGGCTCTGAGCTGCAACTCCTCCACCCTCTGCTTCACTAAAAACTTCTTCCCTGCCTGACTGAGCCCTGAGGGATAGAGAAGTCTAGTCCTAGATAGGAAGACATACACTTAAACCTTTCAAAGCCATTTTTCATTGGACTTTTCTATATTCATCACTGCAGACTAATAGAGATTTTCTGTCTAGTTTAGATGATTTTTTTTTTTAATTTAATCCTATCCAGTGAGAGCCCTCTAGGGAGCTCCTAACCCTGCTTTAATAACATGCTCATTAGCGAGGTTATTCAGGGAGTGGTTTCTATTTGACACTCCAGCATCTTTCCAATTAATGTTGCTTTAAAACAAGCAAACCTTAAAAAAGAGAGAATATCAAACAGCTCAGAGTCAGCACTGCGGGAAGCCAGCAATTTCCTCTGGATTTTCATCTCCCTCTTCTCCAAAACTTGGTTCTTAGTATCGCAGCCATTTGATGAGACAGAAGTAAATTAAAAGACTACAAGGCCCTGCCATCTCCGCAGCTCAGGGATGTCAAACCAGAAGCCACAACACCGAGTGGGACAACGAGGGTGGTTTTGTTGAGCTGGATTAGGTCCTGCATGATGCATTTTGTGGGTCATGCAAATGCAAGGTTGTACCAATGCACACAGGCACTCCCGTGGGCCAAGGGACAACCGAGTGACACTTCCTGACATCTCTGCAACTGGAAATCCCTCCCAGCACAGGTCTTTCCCTTGGTCCCTCACTTGAGGCTCCCAAAGGGAGGTCACTGCTCCAGTGACCAGTGCTCCTGGCTGAAGGTGGGACCAGCATCCCCTCACTGCCAGGATGGGGGCGGGTGTGTGACCCCATCCCACAGCTCCATCTGCTCCCGGTGCTGCACAAGGTGAAGCATTGCATTATCAGGACATGAGTTATTGAAAACCGTTTCAAAACGTGCTCAATTTGCCCAAGACAAGCAGGACTGAAGCATTTCCTCCACTGCCCACCACTTCCCCTGCTGCAGTAACAGGACCTATTAATTTCATTTTAGGTGTAGAGAATTGAAATCTGGGTCGGAAGCGTGGAAAGCAGAGGCACACAAGGCACACAGCCACTGCAATGAAATACCACCCCTGGCAAGTCAGCAGCTACAAAGGGAGCAGGACAGGGACAAATTCTGCACTGTTGGAAGGCCAGCACCAGTCCAGTGGCCAAAGGGAACTGCAGCAATTTGTATCCAGCTGAGCTTGGCCCCAGAGGGCTGAGAGCAAGTACTGCTTGAACCAGGAATGAAATCAAAGGGGTGAAACAGCAAGAGAAAAGAGTGTTCAGAGCCTGTGAGTTCCTAGCTAGAGCTGGTAACAATTTTTTGTTGTCTTCAAGTCATTCCCCGTGACTTGGACTGAAATAAGTGCATAACTGTGTTGCCTACCACAGCTCGCCTCGCACACCTGGCTGCCTGTGATGCAGGGAATGTCAGCGTTACCTGGCTGTGGGAACAGATAAACTCTGAGCAAGTCTGCTGGCATCCTCCACTCTCTATTATCACAAGTCCCCCTCAGGCTCTTCTCTTTGCCTTCCCCAGTCTTACACAGAATTTTGGCTCTTTCCATGTTAATTAAATGACAGCCGTCTGCAGCCAGAGCTTGAATTACACCTGCCTAAAGCGATCAGCAGTGATTGGAATTGTCGTATCATTTTGATGGCAAAGATTCCCACACAAGTCAAAACAGGCAGGGAGTGCAGGCAGTGCTGAGAGCTCTTACGAGGCTGAGACAACTCCCCTTCTACTGACACACACCCAAGGCCTATCCCAAGCTCTTCTCTGTGAGAGTTTAACAGCAAGGCTGAGCAGAGTGGTTTTTTTCCCTTGGGCTGCAGCTCCTGCAATGGTTTGCAGTGGGAGCAGATGATGCTGCTGCTGGCCAGAGCTGTTTGTGGGACCCGAGGTAGTGCTAGAGATGAGGCACAGCCCACAAACATCCTGCTCTGCTGTTTCAGGATTATTTCTTCACATCAGGCTTGCAGCAATTGATGTTTCCCTGGCTTGTTTTACAGCTGTGGTGGAAGAAGAAAAGCCAATGAAAAGGATATAACTGAAATAGGGCAACTTAGAAGCAGGCACATAAAGATGAAAGAGTACAGATCAGTGAGGCTCTATGGAAGCTCTTCCCAGCAAGCGTCGTGCCAGGATTTCCCCAGGGATCGTCCACTCCTCTCCGTGCTGCACTGCAGTGCAAACACCAGCCCTCCTCTGCAGTTGTCCTCCACTCCCCCATAAAGTCTTGACCATGCACACAACAAATGGGATGCCCAAGACTTCCCAGTACATCGGGAAATGTCTGTCCCAGAGCTCATGGGAGGCTGTGATGGCACAGAAATGCTAGAAGTGCTGGGAGAGGACCTGTAAGTAGCTTGGGGAGAGGAAGGTCAGGCTGAACGCCTGATCCCCTACTTCCATCAGCTCTCACACTGAACCAGGCACATGTAAAACGTCCTCAGTAAATATCAAACCAGCCAGGAAATGGACAATCCGAGAATTCAAAAATCGTTGGAGAAATCAGGCTGAATTTGGGAAAATTGCAATGAAAATCCTTGGGGGAAGAAGGCAGAGGAAAGATGTTGCCCTCTGTAAATGAAACTTCTAACTGTGGTTTCAAAGGACAGTTTTCTTTAAGACCAGACCTCATTTTTAAAGTGAAGCAGGGAGAAGGCAAGAAAAGTGTGTATGAGGTCAAATAACCTAAAGCAAAATATTTCAATTCAGGTCTAGTGAGACAGCTGGGGTCCCCAGCTGAAAGACAAAGCAGGGGGAAAATGAACCAATTTTTTCCCCGCTGATTTATTGGATCAGATACAAGCCAAAAGCCCTCTGACTTGCCAGCTCTGCTCTCCAGCCCAGGGCCATGGCAGGGGCACCCCCAGACCACAGCTAGGGGAACGTCTCCCTCCTGCTCAATCCCGCTCAGGAACTGCGGTGCCCCTTTCTGTTGCTACAGAAACAGCCATGATGTCATCCCCGCAGATGAGGAGGTAGCGCAGGAGCTCCCGGGAAGGGCAGAGAGGTCACACAGGATTGTGTCCTCCCTGTGCCAAACCCCAGGCACTCTGTCTCCGGGCATGCAAAGGTGTGCTGGGGAACACAAGAGCTGCTGGAGAAGAGGTGAATGGATTTGTGTCCTCGGGAAGCACATTTTAAGCATTTTAAGTACTGAAAACTCACATTTTTTGGAGACCTGGAATAGATTTTTCAACGTATTGGTTTGGAGCAATAATGACATCCAGTGGCTGGTTAGCTTAGTTCTCAAGGGGAATTGTGCATGAGCATCCCCTGTCCTGTTGCTGCTCAAAGGTGTTAGAGAGGGACAGGCTGGAGCAGACGGAGCTGTTTGCAGGTCACTCCACGCTCCTCTTGCACCTGGAAGGAACAGCACTAGGACGCTCCAGCAGCTAAAGAACCTGCTCCCAGGACATGCTGCTGCTGCATCCTCCCCAGCAAACCCCAAGCCTGCTTCTATTGAAGTTAAAAGTCTCTTGATTTCAGGGAGAGAGCAGAACGAGAGCCAAGAACTCCGCTGCTTCCGGCAGCCCCAGGCTTGCTGGGGAAGCACATGCAGTGAACACCAACCTCCAGCAGCCAGTCAGCAGCGTGGGCACTGAACGCTGACATGGTTTGTGGCATTGAGTGACGAGAGCTGAGACATCTGAGGCCAAGCTGAGCAATTTCTGTGCCCAGGGAAACCAGGGAACCCTGAAACACTGGGACACCACACGGGGTACATGGGCCACAGGATGCCAACACAGAGCAACTCCACTGTATGTCACTGTGCCCATGCCAAGGGTGACACTGACTGCTGTGCCCCACAGCTTTCTCAGCAATTGCCCTGAAAGAGGTCCCCAGGCATCACGGGGAAGGGGCCAAGGCCTGGGGCACATCACAGCCTCTGCACAGGACAAACACTTTTGTCTGCATGGTGGGCCAGAGAACATTTCCTTGGTGCCAGGCAGATGGTTTGGAGTCAGTATCTCCTACCAGCCATGCTGTGTGTGTGGCATTTGGAGAAGCAGCGGCTGGAGATCCTCTTGGCAGACCTCCTCCTGCAAGGTCAGGCTCCTAAGCAGGCACAAAGCCAACCTAAAAAAACCAAGCAGCATCTCAGGGCCTTCAGCAAGATGCAGAGTTGTGTCCCTGTTGCCCAAACCAGGGACTGGGACAGCAGCATTTGGGGATGTGAGGCGCAGAATATCAGCAGATTTACATGGGATGAAATGAGACTCAGCATCTGGGGGTGGCTTCATCCCATCCCCTAATGACAGCAAAGGCAGGAGAATGATTTATTTGAAGCCAGAGCCCAGTCGCTGGGTTTTTAACGTCTCTGAATGCATCCCTCACAAAAAGCCAGGTTGGCAAAGCCTGTCAGGAGTGGTTTCTCTGCTCATCCCTGCCAATGATTACTGGGTCAGGCAGAGGTTTCACTCCAGAGCTGATGGCTTTACATGCATGGATGTTCCCGGCTCCCCTCAAGGCTCCAGCAGCAAACACAGCTCGGCTCACGTGCGCCTGCCCAGACCCCAACCAAGCCACTGGGACGTGAAGGATGCAGTTATGCAAGCAGAGAGCGAGCTCCAGCGCCTCTGCCCCTGCAGCTCAGAAATGGGCTGAGCTGGCAGAGGGGCTGGCACAGCATCCCCCCTCTGGGATCATCCCTCATAGGGATCAATCCTCATAGGGATCAATGTGGGTGCAGGCCATGGCCATGGCACAGTCCCAGGAGCCTCTCACCCCTTGAAGGCAGCCTTAAAGCTCTCCCTCATGTGTGCTAGGAGAGTGAGGTTTGCCCCACATCTGCTTCTCATCTGTAATTCATCTGGGGGAGAGCCACCTTTGTCCTGGATGAGCAGATGGAGCCATTAATCCCTGAGGAACCTGGGAGAATGCTGAAGTCAATTAAGCCAGGGTACTAATTGCAGAGGGTCAGCAGGCATCTCTCACCACCCTGGAAAATGTGCAAAGACCCACGAACAATCAGGGACACAGAAGATTAGTTGATTTGGGGAATCATCTCTTTACAAAGCCACTTTAACTGTAAGGCCATCACCTTATAGAATGATCTGTGCTCTCTGCAGTGACATTTTCCTGCCACAGATTGCACCGGTTTCTATCACAGCCTGTAAGCTCACAAACACCTTCATTTCAGTGCTGTGAGAGTCTTGCTCACACTTCTCACTTCTTGGAGAGGCTTACTCCATGTACCCAGCACCCAAACACAACTGCAGGAGGAAAGTGCCTCCTGGCACTGCTGTTAGCAGGGCAAGGGCTTGCTTTAACAGCTGTATGGGCCTCAAAACTGCCTGTCTCCAGCTCCCAGGGGAAAGGGACTCTGCTAACACAGTGCTTCTCCATGGGATGTTTCACCCAGGTGATGAATGAACAGGCTTCTTGTTCTTTTCTCCTTCTAAAATTATTAGCAATTGCTCAGAGTCACATCTGCATGGGAGATGCACTCCAGAGTCCACTGTGTCCCTGTCCTGCTGTTGGTGACAGGCCACCAGAGTCTCAGCAGTGCCAGGAGAGGAGAAGCCCTGAGGCTCTCCCCTTGAAGTGCCATGTGCTACTGTGACAGGGAAACCTCTGCTGAAGTGAGGGAGAGATCAGCCACAGCTAGTCCAGGTGTTACCTCGGCCAACACATTGTCTGGATGGGATGTCTTTGTCTTTGCAGAGCCTGGGCTCAGGAGCCTGGTGCTCTCAGCCAGCTCTTCCTGGCCAGCTGCTGGTGCACAGAGAGCAGGAAGCAATCCAGGACAGTCCTGCCATGGAGAGCTCTCAAGCAAGGAGCAGAATAAAGAGATCATCGCACAAATGCAGGAAAACTCCTCAAATGTTTGGTAGGGATTTTTTCTGAGGGAGACATGAGGAACAGCCAGCCTTTGGGAGGGCAGGGAAACAGAACACAGGTCTGTCTTCCCTGCCTTCATTTCAGAATCACACAAATGATGGAGTTGGAAGGCACTCACAAGGATCATCGAGTCCAGCTCCTAAGTGAATAGCCCATATAGAGATCCAACCCACAACCTTGGTGTTAGCACCATGCCCTGACAAGTGGAGCTAATCTCATTGCTGTTACTCATTTCTGGTCTGTGGTGAAAGGAAAAAGAGGAAAGAAATGGAAAAGAAGGGTGAAAAGGGAGAAAAAAAGAAAAGAAAGAAAAAGGAAAGGGAAAGAGAAAAAGGAAAGGGAAATGAAAAAGGAAAGAAAAAGAAAAACTATTCCAGACCCAAAGGACCCTTCCAGGCCAAGATTTAATAGGTTTTCTCCTGTTATATTAGCACTAGACAATCAAACTGTTCAGCACAAGGTTATTTCCCTCAAGGATAGAGCAGTGACCTGGCGAATGCTTAAGAATATCTAACACACATGTTATTGTGTTCCTGAAGGCTGAGGGATCACCAACAGCTCGTGCTGGTCTCTGATGGCCTCGTGCAGCTGGGCATGATGGGTTTGGACTGAGACAGACTGGATGTGTCAGCTGAGGGAAGTCACTTCAAGCTCTGCCTTGTGTCCCAGGGAGGAAGGGACCCCATTCCTGGGCCAGCCTCAGCCTTGTGGCAGTTCTCTCCCAGCTCACCTGTGCAGACACGTGGCTCTGCTGGGCTTCCCAGTGCGCTGTTGCCAGCTGCCACGGAACAGCTGCCACACGGCCTCCTGAGAGGTTTCTTCATGCCGGCATCCAGTCCTCCACCGCCTCGCAAAATGTTGTGGGAACAAACACACATCCTACCCACAGCACCCGCCGCTCCCTGCCGCAGCCCCTCCTGCCTGCACTGGGGACAGTGTGCCGTGCACTGAGTGCTCTGCTGCCCAGTTCCACTGCAGGGCCCAAACCCCAGCCAGTCTCACTGCTAAAAAGTGGGTTTCAGTTACGTAAATGGAATTTTTTTTTTCTCTTGCAGCTCATGCCCACAAGGTACAGTTTTGTCAGTCACTAATTAAGCAAAATCATGTATTTCCTTCCTTCAGGCACGGCTCCTTACACCCTTATATCTTAGCCTGAATATCCCCTACTTTCCTCTACAGATTTAATTCCCTTAATCTTTTTTCCTGTAACTCCTCCCTGCAACTTCCCATGCTGGTGCCTTATTGCCATGCCCCAGTCTGGGCGGGACTCCTCTGTAGTATCCCCTGTGCTGGACAACACAAAACAGATCCTGGGTCTTACACACAGAACCTCCAAGTGGTACAACACCTGCCACAGCATCTTTTCTCCTTTCCCTTCCCTTCCCTTCCCTTCCC